>JAVCKZ010081970.1:0-12583 GCA_034780755.1 Lepetodrilus elevatus
GGTGGTCAAGTCTTCGTGGTCGCTAAGACTTGGAAGGAACAGTTATTGATTCATATCCGTAAATACGACACGGAGAAGGGGAGAACATTCCCCACAGTACGGGGAGTTACTCTACAGATGAGGCAATGGAACGATCTGAAGGACAACACACGAGAAATAGACGAAGCAGTCACTAAACTAAATCAGGGGAAAGAGGTAAAACGTTCCTGTCATCTAGGCGCAAATCTACACGTCAGTGTTGAACGCCCATTTGCAGGTGTTGATGTTAGACAGTGGTGGTGGTGTGATGATACCAAGGACGCAAAACCCTCCAAGAAGAAGGGTATATTTTTAAAGTTTGAACAGTGGGAGAAACTGAAGGACACTTTTCAAATCATGGAGGACTTCGTACCCGAACTGAACAAGGTCATGCCCTGCGCTATGCAGGAAGATCATCAGAATCAAGAGGGGGCGTTAAGATGTTCGTTCTGCAATCCCAACGACCACCAGAACTGGTAGATTAATACGTACATATTATGTCATTCATCAAACGAATGCAGAGGTGAAAGGACGTGTTTCTCTCTCTCTCTCATCATGGATGTGTGTGGAAATTCGCAGATAGTTACGGATAGTTTTGTTATCCGAGACTTAAATAACTGGACAACCTTCGAAGAGAGGTTGAAATCTTACAAGAATTGGCCTATGCAGATGAATCAGACTGCTAGAGACATGGCTCATGCTGGATTCTTCTATCTGAATCGAGGAGACTCGGTTCAATGTTTCAAGTGTGACATTCGACTGAAAGGTTGGGAAGGCATGGATACGGCCTGGGCTGAACACGAAAAGTGGTCCCCAGACTGTCCCTATATCCAGATGGTCGGTGTGCAGATCGAAGAGAAAGGAGAACGTCGCTGGACCAGCCGAATTGACTTGTCCGACGCAGCTGAACAGACAACACCAGGGGGCCAACGTAGAGAATATGCACCGAAAGCACCCGTGAAACAAACAATTCGACGGAAACTATTTTTCTGAATATGTATTAATGCACACTATATTCCGTAATAAATTGTATGTATTGTATAAAATAATGATTTTGTTTTCTGTATAAAGAGACTTAGTTTAGCTTTGATCATCAATCGGTCGCCATGCCTCATTGGGAAGAGTACTTGAACGAGATCTATTACGATCCCCAGCACGCTGGGAGCTATGCTGGACCTTCTAAATTGTACCAGGCCGTGAAAGCCGAAGGGAAGTTTAAAATAGGTTTGATTAGAATTAAGAAATGGCTGAAAGGTCAAGAAAACTATACCATGACTCATCAAGTGAGACGGAAGTTTCCACGCAATCACTTTGTGGTGGAAGGCTTAGACACTCATTGGCAATCCGACCTAATGGACATGACGAGCTTGAGTAAATACAACGAAGGCGTTAAATACTTGATGGTCATCATCGATTTGTTCTCCAGGTATTTGTGGGTCCTCCCGCTAACGTCAAAATTGGGGAAACACGTGGTAGATTCGTTAACCTCGTTCTGGAAATCGGAACCAAGAAAACCGGAACTATTTCAGTCCGATTCGGGGTCTGAATATAAGAATCATCTGATGAAAACCTTCCTCAAATCTAGAGGTATACACCAATTATTTTCTCTGAACGAAACCAAGTCGCCATATGCCGAGCGCGTAATTAAAACTATTAAGATGCGTCTCTACCGATACATGTTGAAGAACCATACTTACAGCTACACGAATGTGCTAGATAAAGTAGTTCGTAGTTATAATCATACGACGCATAGAATGTTAGGTCAGACGCCCAATAGCGTGAACGAGTATAATGAGAGCGAGGTGCGTTTAGATCAGTATCTAATAAAAAACAAATCAATTCCTAAGAAAGCAGCCAGGAAACAAACATTTATTTTTAAAGTAGACGACAAGGTTAGAGTCAGTCATCTCAGACAAACGTTTGATCGCGAATACCAGGAGAAATGGTCAGGTGAAATATTTACCATCACGCGACGTTACTGGTCACAGGGTCGCGATCTGTACAAATTAAAAGACTGGGGTGGGGATGCTATCGAAGGCACGTTCTATTCTGACGAACTTCAGGGGGTGAAGGAAAATAAGGATCAGGAATATAGAATTCAAGATGTAATAAAGAAACGAACACATCAGAAAAAGAAAGAAGTCTTAGTCAAGTGGTTACACTGGCCAAAAAAGTACAATTCGTGGATACCGGAGTCAGACATCACGCACTACGGACAAGTATAAATAGAACTGCACCTCACAACGTCTGTCATTAGAAATGGAAGACGGCATAGAGGTAACGCAACCTTTCACTCGCAGTAAATCGGCAGACTCTTGGTTCATCCTGGGGAAAAAGGTAGCCAAATCAGAAACTGTGTTTTTTTCACAAATTATTATTATATACATCGTGGTCATTACGTGCATTGTGAATCTTTCGCTAGAACGTGGTAATTCTAATCTGTGGACGGCCTTACTGAGTAGTAGCCTGGGATATTTACTACCGAACCCAAAAATAAAAAAGAATGGATAAGTACATTACCGTTCAAAGTACGGATAGTATTAACCTCTATCCCCACAATCGACCATGGTCTTTTCGAGTTCAACTAAACGAACCTCTGTATTTTGAGAAACGGTGGATGATGGCCCTCACAGACATTACTATTCAAAATTGGGATGTTAATAAAAGATCGGATTGTCGTGATGTATATGTGTATTCCTCAATATGCTATCCTTCTCACGTGGGAGAAATCAAAGAACCATTATTAAGACGCATTTGTTTAATGGGTACTAAGAAAGAAAGACATTTCAACTTTCCTCAAAATTACTATATACCTCTCAAAGTCCAAACTCTTCAGACATTGGATCTCTATATAAAGGAGTCAAACGGAGATCCAGCTTCATTTATCTCGGAACCAGTGACTGCGACACTCCATTTGAAACCGGTCCCATTCTGGTTATGAATAATCCACAGTACAAGTTGTTCGTACCAGATGTCGAGAAATGGACAAGATTTTACACGTTACAAGCCCAGGGGAAATTAGACCCCGCGTTCAGAGTACAACGTGGAGGTGAATGGCAGACCATGCGCAGTGTGGACAGATGTCTCGAGTTGTACGATCCCGAATGGAAAAAATCTAGAGAAAACAAGACGAAGAACCAACCAAAAATCGTCATGACAACCGAAACGCAGCAGATCGTGGAACAGGCAAAGGCCCGACAGGCCATGGAAAATGCTAAACGGAAGCTACAGGGACGGAGTATAAAAGGCGGTAAGCCACTGCAAACTGGCAGTAGTGCTAAGACAGTCAAACGAAGTGCACCGTTCGAGGATTCGCTGACTAATAAGAAGACAAAGAAGAGTAAAAATAAGAAGACAAAGAAGAGAAAGTGATCATGGCATCGTATACAACTGTTGATTACGAAGAAGCGGAAGCAGATGAATTTTCCATATTTCACCGGCCGAGGACCTTTACAGCCGTGGAAAAATTATACTACGTGAATTACAGACCGACATCACAGATTACCACGGACAGTAGCCCCGTTGAATTCAACATTTCGGGACAAGGGATAGATTATATAGATCTAAGTAGGACCAAACTGCACGTGAAAGCCAAGATCACAAAGGCTGATGGAACCAATACCAAAGAATCTGAAAACGTATCACCAATCAACTTGTGGTTGCACAGCTTGTGGTCACAAATAGACATCTCGCTTAACGGGAAGCTTATCACCAGTTCCAGTAACCTGTACCCTTACAAGAGTATGATTAACGTTCTCCTGAATGAACCGACTTCAGCCCTTGGATCTGTTCTGCAATCTCAACTATACTATAAAGATTCATCTGGCATAATGGATGCGATAGAGCCTCTGGGTAGTGGTCAAATGGGTCTATTCAAACGATATCATATGTCCAAATTGAGCCAGACTGTCGATATGGAAGGAACATTAAGACAAGATTTTATGGATGTAAAACGTTATTTGATCAATGGCGTGAATCTCCAAATCAAAATGTTTCCAACTAGACCATCTTTTAATCTAATGTCCGGAACAGAGAATACTGATTATAAGGTTCAAATCGAAGATGTGTTTATCAAAGTCTGTAAAGTAAGACCCAATGTTTCCATAATAACCAGTCATGCCAAAGTCCTAGATCACTCCACGGCCATGTATCCCTTCACCAAACGAGATGTCAAAGTGTCAGCCATCCCCAAAGGTCAACTGAGTTTCCACTGGGACCACATGTTCCAAGACAAGAGTCCCAACACAGTGGTCGTTGCTCTCGTCTCGGCAGAAGCTATGAACGGCAACTATGCGAAGAACCCTTTCAACTTTGCAATCTATGATCTCAGTAACATAGCTCTGTACGTCAATGGCGAAGCACTACCAGCACAACCTCTGAGGATCAGCAATGGACAGTACATCACGGCTTACAACAGCCTCTTCGAAGGACGAGAATCTATTGGATCAGATATTACTAGGTCAGATTTTGATGGTGGATATGCCCTGTTCAGGTTCACCCTAGAACCCACCCATCTGAAAGAAAACTATCTAGACCTATTAAAGAAGGCCAATCTCCGGCTGGAACTCAATTTCGCAAAACCACTGCCCGAGACGGTCAACTGTTTAGTGTACTCCGAAGACAATTTACTATTGGAAATAGACCAAGCCCGTAATGTAATCTACACATCAACATGAATACTCTACAGATAGAATGTGCTTTGAAGTATGTCGCTCCTAGAGTTGGAGTCTACGCAGCGGACCAAATACCGAGAGGCCGTACTCGAGGATTTATTCTCAACACGCAAGGTGCACACCTTCCAGGATAACATTGGGTGGCATTCTGGATGGCGGACGGAAGTGAATTTTTTGATAGTTTTGGTCAAAAACCTACATACTACGGTTTTCAATCTACTAAGACATATAACACCGCGGTACTGCAGAGTCCTGACAGTAATACATGTGGACTGTACGCGCTATTCTACGTAATGTGCAAGTCCAGAGGTTACACTCTTGAACAGATTCAAAATATGTTCTGTACAAACACGAGGCTCAACGATTATTTGATGTATCTATTCGCTTCAGAATTGTTTAGTCCTTGTATGTAGCACTTATATTTTCGTCCCGTAATGTCTTATCCTATAATCCGGTTCGGTGTCCATTGTAACTATTGTAAATATCTGAATAATATTTGTACTCAACGATTATGTAATGTATGTATGTATTGTTTAGTCAGTGTACGTATTCCTACTGTAACGTTGTACATTTGCTAATTTTGCCCATAAGGCCTTATCGTGTAACCCTGTTCGATGTCCATAGACTAGTAACTCGTGTAACCATAGCGAATAAAATCTTGAAAATGTCAATAATGTTTGTCATGCACAACAAAAAAGACGAACATTGAATAGTTTATACATTTTATTAGGCTCCATTTCAAATGAGTAGGTATGTAGGTTAAGGAGCGTACCCTCATACACTACTTTACAAAGCATTCCATTTAAAGGTTTTCTTGCTAGAGTACTTCTGCCTCTGTATGGGTATCCCGGGTGGTCGTCGCTGTTGAGCGGATATCCCAGACAGTCGCTGCCCTTCCATGTCTTCCAATCGTTGTTGATTACCAATCAGTCCCTTAGGCACATTCATATCTTTAAGGCCTTTGTAAAACTCGTCCTTGCCATTGGGGTCCAATCTTTTGTAGAGATACTGAGAGTCTTTCAGTAAATCAGACACGTGACTACGCGGTATAGTCTGTCCTCTGTAGATCAAATGACCCTTCTCATCCCAGGATAAGTGATGTTCTGGATCTTGTTGAATATGTTGGAGCAAGGCACGTCCACGCTGACGATATGGTTTAGGGAGCGCACTCAATATTACATCCATAGACAGCTTTTCTTGTCCGCTTCCCTCTTGTAGCATAAGAGGAGGTAGAACGTGTTCTTGCTGTTGCTGTTGCGGTTGCTGCTGTTGTTGTACAAGGGGTCGCACTCCCGCCACGAGCCGTTCGTACTTTTGAATGGGCACAAGGACAGTCTGTTGGACATGCTGCATATTTACAATGTTTTGATAATTGGTGTTACGGCAGTGAGCACGAGAAGGACTGCATTCCTACTTTTCTTGAGGAGTTTTATCTTCTGCTTGGTAGATGTTTTTGTATTGACCAGACGTCTCAGAGTTGTCTTGTATCTTCTCAATTTGTCACGTTGCACAGCGGTTAGGGGAAATTCACGATGCATTAGATTGAACACTATCTCCAGTAGGGCTTTAGCTTGATCATGCGTCACAGATTGTAGAAGCAACTTCTGCTGTTGATGTGAAGCACACTGGAGGAATCGCAGGAACGATGCGTTCTGTTTGAGAGTCTTGGACATTGTGATGTCGCTTTGGGTTTTCAGTCCTATTTATACCAGGGGCTGGTAGATGATGGGATCTTCATTAGGGAAAATCCTGGTTCTTAGTCTCAATCTATCGTCGCTGCAGGGAGACATGTCCACCACCAAATAGTTATACGGTATTTTCATGACATCCTCGTAAGCTTCTACTAATGCACCAACTCTTCTTGGAAATATTTGACGACCGAGGTGCATTATTTGGGAAGCATCGCGCACATTTTTAAATAGTACTAAGTACCAAGTGTTCAGAGCGACTGTTCTGGCAGTTTTCCCCTGAGCGAACAGGTTTTGAGTGATGAATATCACGCTGAGTTGTTTATGATGACATCCCTGGGTGAATAACAGTTCCATACTTTTCTCAGCTACCACTCGTGCCATCAGATCGTCCAGAATTATCAGTCCGTGCTGTCCATCTGCAAACTCTTCGATGGTTTTATCAGAAGGCAATCCGGGATGCATAATCACACCCATGCTTTCCATGTCGTCGAATAATTCTTGGTAGACGCCATAGCAATACATCGTTTTCTTGGGAGGGTCTTTCGAGTACATACCTTCGAGGTTCTTCAACAACCTGAACACCCATCGAGTCTTACCAGCACCCGTAGGACCGGAGACACACATACTGGAGCAAGGTTCGAATGGAGCTAGACTTTGACTTTCCCACCAAGGTTGGGGTGGATCGATGGCAGCTTCTGGACTATGGAGAACGGTAGACGTCATATCTTTGACCGAATCCATCTCTTTCAGCCAGACACATTTATCTACACTTGTTAACTTGTGGACTTGTGACAAATGGGTAGGAAGTCTCAACAACTTCTTGGTTGTACATCCAGGAACAGGGCAATCTTTTCTCGCACGACCCATAACAGAGGTCTTGGTTGTTTAATGGTTCACTTCGAAATGAAACTAGAAAATATGAGTTATTCTATATGTACAATATATTTGACGTGGCTCTGGCGTGGCTCACATAGTCATGACTCTGAGATTGTGGCTCTGAGAATGTGGCTCTGGCGTTGCTCTGACGTGGCTCTGGCGTGGCTGTCAGAGCCATGGCTCTGAGAATGTGGCTCTGGTGTGGCTCTGGCGTGGCTGTCAGAGCCATGGCTCTGAGAATGTGGCTCTGGCGTGGCTCTGGCGTGGCTCTGATGTGACTCTGACGTGGCTCTGGCGTGGTTCTGACGTGGCTGTCAGAGCCATGGCTCTGAGAATGTGACTCTGAGAATTTGGCTCTGACGTGGCTCTGGCGTGGCTCTGACGAGGCACTGGCCTATGAATATGTTAGTATCCATACGGTAAGGTGTCTAGATCTGGTTGAATTACACGTTTTGTATATACCATTTGGTATTTCTTTTTTTCGACTCTATTGTAAATCTTTCTCTTTAATTTTTCGCGTGAAATTTTTGACGGATTTGTGAGAGTGATGGTGCCCTCTCTCGTTGGTGCCAAAACGATATCCTTTATGCTCTGGAAATTTATGAGTTGACTGTTGACATGATTCAGGGTGAAACCACGGACTTTACACACTTCTTTTCCTGTGCTGGTCCGATAACTATAGTTCTTCGGACCTCCGCTAACAAATTCGACGATATGGCTTCCAGAATCTAGTTCATCCGTTAGATCTCCGAGATAATCTCCGAGAGGTGGTTGATAGTCTCCGGGCTTCGCGACATAAATAACAGAGTCTGTATCGTGGTAGAGTGTGTTTCGACCCAACTTCTCTAAAACACCATACAGTTTCAACCTGGCCCATGCCGTTGTGAAAGTAGCCAGGAAGATGTTCGTCTTGAAATCCTCTGGAACGAATAACGTTTTGTGTTGGTATTCCAGCTGTAAGATCGAGTTCGTCAGAATGTGGAAATTGACGACCTCTTTGGTGGGATCCGTCAGTGTCTGGAAGAAGACCTCTGCTTCAGTTTCGTGGATGAACGAGGACTGCTTCATGTTGAGTCGTTGACCGAATTTTCCCCAGAAACTGTTCAAACACAATTTGGCCAAGGACCTCAATCCAGGATTCTTTTCAATTTTGTCTTTTTGCAACTGGATACCTTCCCTTTCTTTGTATTGCCGGATATAGGTGTCTTTGTCTTCATCGGAGTGACACCAGTCGGGCCAGCCACTAGCTTGTTGTTTTAGCCGTAGGAAGGTATTGATATAGTCTGCGAACAAGCCTCCCTCTTGGGTCTCTGGATCATACTGAGTCGTTTCGGGCCAGTGATAGACTTCGTAGACATGGGTGAGTAGATAACCTTTGTCGACAGCCTCGAGGATTTCGGGTGTACACCAAGTTCCTATAAAACTGCGTTCATCATCCGAATGTTGACATGGCGTTTGAAGTTCTTCATCAGCACATGTGCGACAAAGGGGAAACTTTAGCTTGCCATTCGACCGGTAGGGGAGCACTGGTAGATAGAGTCCTCGTGGAGGTGTGACTTTCACCAGGGCAATCCCAAAATATTGGTCCAAAGGTTTGAAATCCTTGTGGATTATGTTGGGGTGTCCAATGGGATATTCGCAGTACTTGTTGACCCAGGGATAGAGCGAGGTAAAGTCTACGTAGTTTACTTTCTGTCCATCTTCGATTTTATAGTGAAGGGTGGTGGCATTGGTTCTACCTCCAAAGAAGGATTCGCGGGGATCCAGACGGTTTTGCAAATCCAATGAGTCCACAAAGGTTTTCATTTCAGGGTTCCTTTTCAGAAGGTCATGAAATTCGTGTTCCCAGATTTCGATTACTTTGTATCCTAGGGTCTTCAATGCCTCTCTCTTCTTACAGGTCAAAGCGTAGAGTTCCTCGATGGATTGCTTGGTCCTGGGTTGAACAGTGGTCGATCGATCATGAGGGAAACACTTGCGACAGCCATGCCACAAACAACCATGAAATTCAAAAGATGTCTTGGTTTTCGCGCAGTACCCATCTAATCGATAGTGGGTGTCTGGTACCAAGTGCTCACACCCATTGAGCGCGTGTTGTATCTCATACTTGTTGAGATTTCGATGTTGTATCCATTTCAACCATTGGATTGATACCAGGCTAAATTGATCTCTCCTGATATATCCCTCGCTTGGAACTTGAGCAATGGGGCTTGGCACTGTTTCTGCTTCTTCTAGAACCATACCGCGATCTCGAAGTTCTGTATCTCCGACCCACTGTCCATCTTGCAACTTGATGCTGAAGGAGCCATCGTCATTTTCTTTTGCCGTCATCCAGTCCGAGACTTCCTGACCATTGGTCAACTTGGCATGATGATGTTTTGTGAGGAACTTGCTTTGAAAAATGGTCATGCACACAGACGCGATCGTGATACAGTCTGCAAAAGGATCCACACCTCCTCTGTAAACAGTCTTTCCCTGATCATCCGTTTCTTCGTGACCAGTGGCGTCCATCATGAGTTGCTGGAACTTGAGACAGGCTTCCCGAAGGACAGCGACATCCGAAATGCAATACAATTTCATTTCTTTCCTAAAGTCAAAGGAACCCGTTTGTTGCGCATGCCATGTCAGAAAATCCATCCTGTCCTTAGATCCCATGTAGCTAATTCCATAGAGTTCTGGATCCGGGAAAGGTCCGTAGTAAGTTTGGTTCTCCCGTGTATTTAGATAATGCGGAAAATATCCTTTTTTCAGTTCTGTCAACCCAAATGCTTTGGGAAGTGCGGCCAACTTCATGGGGAGAAAATTGAGACTATCGATGACTCTTATATTAAGTCCCCTTTCCAGCTGAAGGTACATGATTTTGGATCCGTTATAAATTATTTTATTCGGATACATGGACTGTTCAATCATGTATTCCAACAGGAAGTATCCATCGTAGGCTTTGTTGTTATGAGCGATGGCGGTGAAATTTTTATGGTTTTCATTGAATAACCACGTACAAAACTGGATGTGAGCTCCGTCCCCTTCGAAGATTACTTGGCGAAATCCACAGGTGTCTTCGCATGGTTCACGGATAAACATCTTAGACTTGCGATCTCGTTTATTGCATCGGCGACACCTGGGTCCGCAGTGGTCACATTTGGACTTTTCTCCGACTGGTTGGTGTTTGCATGCTTCGCAGGCAGACTGGGCTACTAAGTAGTTGGGAACGTGTTGGTATTTCCCACACCAGGATTGAAGACAGTGCTGACATCTGGATCGATGTGCACATGTATCCTCGGGACAAATGGAACAATGTTCTTGCGGAGAGTAACCATCTTCACACTCCATCTTTTCATCTTGTCGACATTCAAAATCGTAGAATAAAAATCTGGTCTTGTTGTCGCTAGGACCCTTCGGCGCTTGATAGCAGAGATGACCCGGGTCTACAAATTCTTGACAGCAAGGGCACTTCCATTCTCCACATTGGTGTTGTTCAGGATCACGTTCACTGCGGTTCAAAACTTTCTTACAAGTAACACATTTCCAATAACCTTCACATTTGGAAGGAGTATAGGAGCCAGATTTCTTGTTTATTTTCCCAGTCTTGTGACGTTTGAAGCAGGCTGGTGATCGGCAGGTCATGTGACAGTGAAGGCATGTCATGGTGATATTCGTTTCAGGACATTCATTACTGTGGCATACAATACAGGTCATGGAACATGAATGATGTGTTTTGTTATTGTATGGTTTCAAACAGTTGTCGCAGAAATATGAGGCTGAGAAGAATCCAGTAATATTAATGATGGCGTGGAAATGGGGTTGAGGATCGTCTACGAGATAGAGGAACAAACGAGGCTGGTCAGTCTCATGTTCACCTACTCTTATAAACTTGTTTCTTAGTTTGGCGCTGATTACGAGAATCTGACATCCCAAGACTTGCTCAAAGGCTGGAATGTCATTCAGATTACCAGGACGATCTGTGGGAACACCCGCCAAGTCGCAAAATCTCACTGCTAGTTTCTTCTGTTCCTGACGAGACTTGTTTCTGAGATGAGAATAGAATGACTTGGGGCATTTCATGTGTTGGACGATGAGGTCGATGAGCGAAGTTCTGTTAGATTCACCCACCAGTGCTTTCCACTCTTCGCCGGTGACGCAGTTGGCTTTAGCCCAAGCAGCCGTGATAGCGCGAGACATGCACAATACATCCTGATTCACGATTTCGATTAGGGATCGTTTCAGATTAATTGAATTGTTGGGCCCAGTCAGTTGCGTGATGGTTTTGTTTGATCGACCGCCTTTAGGCATTTCTATGGTTCCAACTTGAATATAGAAGGAGTCGTCCACTGTCAGATCTTGGTGACTTTGCAATACTTTTTCGATTTGTTCCATGATGCTCTCTGCATTCAACTTGGCCAAGGGTTGAAGTGGCACGATGATGGATCCATCCAACGATTGATGATGAAGGACCACACGACCTAGATCTGTATCGTTCAAGTGTCCTGTGGCTTGCTGAAGGATGTCTTGAAACATGTCCTGTATATCTCCGTGCAGACTTTTCAGGGTCTCTCCTTGCCAGTCATCATTGAATTTTATCTGGTATGTAGTGTCTACTGCCCCGGTTTTCTTGATACTCTTCTCATCTCTCTTCCTAAACGTGTATGGACCGGTAGAGTGTGTAGTTGTTGTGGCAGCTGGTCCAATTCCTCCGTATTGATTGATGGTACGTTGTCTTTTAGGTCCTGGAGGTCCCGAGTGTTCAGTTCCTGGTGAAGATGTGCTAGGAGGAGATTCTTCAGCTTTCTGAAAATAGTCCCAGTCCTCCCTAGATTGCTCGACAAATTCCTGATAACTGCATTCCTGCTGCTCCGTTAAGGTATCCACCATCGATTCATCATATTCGATTTCCTGGCATATTAGTCGAAAGAGGTGCATAATGTAATACTCATCTCTTTCCATACCAAACCGAGAGCCCCACTCTTGTAACTCGGCGCTCGATGTGTATGAATCGATGATGCTCCTTACGGTGATTTGAAATGTATCCATCTGTGGGGGAAAAAGAAGATTGTGTAAATACTAGTAACATCTATGAACAAGAGTTTTGAATTTCCTATTAATATACATTTTTAGATGCTACGATAAACGACTATCGTAACGTAATTTCGCTGACTGGTCACTCGATGGTCGAGCGATGACCTAGTGGTCAAGCATTTCGAATTCTAGATGACGAGACCTTTAAAATGATACGTGACACTATACTAGTAATATAATTTCGATGAGTGGTCACTCGGTGGTCAAAAGTAGGTCAAAAGTTATTTTTATAATTTGTGGGTCAAAAGTAGG
>JAVCKZ010081981.1:0-12583 GCA_034780755.1 Lepetodrilus elevatus
CGTCTCGATTACCTCCTAGTAATGTCAAGATACGAGGCCTTTATCCTATACGTCTGCTATCCTACTATCTGCTATCTATCATACGGTCTGCTATCCTACTGTTTGCTATCTATCATATGGTCTGCTATCCTACTGTCCTGCTATCCCACTGTCTGCTATCCTACTGTCTGCTATCTATCATATTGTCTGCTATCCTACTGTCTTGTTATCCCACTGTCTGCTATCCTACTGTTTGCATTGATTAGCTTCAACAGCAACAAGATGAAGCAATTCCAAAATAGGCTTAGAGAAAGACGTCTGATTAACTAATAATATAACGACACTACTTGATATAATCTAAAGACATTTTCAACTTGTGCAGTACTTGTTGTTAGCGACATTTCTATTCGCGAAAAAAAATCTGGTTTGTGGTAAAAATCTGATTCTTCTAACTGACGGGGGTTTATTGACTAAAGGGGGTCTATTGGAAATGTCTATAGGAGGGGTCCAAGTTGGCAGCTCTTAATATGACTTAAGATCAATATACAATTCCATTATTATGTCAGCAAAATGAAAACCAATATGGAGGGAGGCGAGTTAGAATAATCACCTACTCATAAAAAAAAGTTTAAAAATACATTTCAATTTCTCACCGAGGTCATTTTTAGTTTAAATGGAAATTTCTAAGTGACATTTCATTGGAATCCTTCATAATTAAGTTCACAAATACATATATGTATATTAGAGCGGCTTGCTTATCAAAAGGAATACATCTAAGAGCTTTAGAATACAGAAATCCACCTCTTTGATAGACATAAAATCTATTGAACAAATTCAATTTATTTGAGCTAGGATTGCCATTTTCGTGACAAAATCAAATCTCTTAATCAACTCACGACATCTATATTTGGACATGTATTTAACCTGGAGACTCTCAGGAGATCAAGTAGAACACATCTGTAAACTCGCTTACCAAGCAACTTTGAAATTGTCAATTTGACAAATTCAGACGAGAGTACTAGTCCCTGCAACATTAACGTTAACGGTGCCACATCGCGAGAGGAGATTGGCACTTACAACCTGATACGCAGGACACAAACCTGGTTATTTAAAGTAGGACAATGAGCAGGCAGGGAGATTGTGTATACACCAGACAGGTAGATGAGTTTTGAAAAAAATAATACGAAATTACAAGTGGTTCATGGAGTTAAGCCGTGGATACATTTCAGTGGTTGTAAATTAGATTGAACTGGCGTCGTTAGTAGGACATGTCAGTAACTAGGGTTCTGATTGGATTGAAACATATATGAAGAAAATTTAAGAAAACTCCCAACAATTGCTTTAACCCTCTCCCTGCTGGATTAGGCCACAGGCACTACTCTTTAAGGCATCTCTGTTGCCTTTAGCATAGAGAGGGTTAAATCTAAGATAGTACTTTTCTATAGATTCAATAAAATTAGCAATAAATTTACCAAGGTATATATCAATTCATATTCAATAGTTGAGATTGAGGGAAATTCAAATTATTGACTGGTTAATTAAACATACTTAACCAATACACAGGTACTACATACAAGCAAGGATTGTAATACACCCAACCAATAGATACTTGACCTTTGGAGAATGCAAACTTTAACATATCAAACCAACAGATACTTTAACCTTTCAAGAACGTAAACTGTAACACATTCAGCCTAGAGACACTAAACTGAACTCAATCTAATGGTCATCATCCATCTTTACTTCCAATTGGACATGAAACAGTTAACCAGCGTGGACAGAAATTGAGTAGTCTCTATATGCCTCGTGTTAATGCAGGAATTCTGCAAGTCTTCAAACTCTCAGATACATATAGAACATCATTCACATAGAACCCTAGTCACCTCATGACATTCTGATACACACGGTCCTCTACACACTTCTCCACAGACCAACACCTCCAGCAGGTTTAACCCTCTCCCTGCTACAGGCAACCAGACATGCCCTAAAGAGCAGTGCTTGTGTTTAATCCAGCAGGGAGAGGGTTAAGCATGGAAATGGTATTTAGCCAGTACAACATTGGGGTTATTTTTCTTCTTGTGCTTCACGGAGGACTGTTATTGTGTTAAACTAAGGGTTGGATTGCTTGTGTTACATGCAGGGCTGGATTCAGATGTCCATCGTCCTCCCATATCCATTAGGATATTCGGATGGACATCCAATGCCACCAAGCTTTCTCCGACAACAAATCTCTGACGTGGCCCGTTGATCACCGACCAGAATGAAAGGCACGTAGCCTCGCACAGGAAGTACCAAAGTGCTTCCATTTACAACACTGGCAATGACAACTGTTAATATGAACTGACAGTCATGAATTAATATGGTCTAACAAGACAATACAATCATACCAAAACAATATCGTATAATATATTCATTGAATGAAAACACAGTTGGACAACACATTACTGAGGTATTATTGAGGTATTACTGAGGTATTATTATTACAACGGGGGGCTGTGTAATGAAGAATTCATGGAATACTTTGTCAAGTTTGTCAATTGTTGTTATTTTCGACAATGATTGTGTAGTTATCAGAAACCCAACCGCTCCAAGTGCCTTTTAGCAGCTGGCCAATACCTAGATATGAGCACTTTATAAATACATACCGGTATTTATTATTGATATAATATAAAACATTAATAATTGTACACTCATCTATATCTCATGAAATAATCAGAGAGTATTAATGAATATTTGATTAACAAAGTAGAGCCGGGCACTATATGGTTTCCTTACAAAATATCAAGCAAACAAATTTCCAGTCTAATCGCATACAGCTTATGAAATGTAAACTGGTCAATGTAATTTTATATAAATGTGGAAAAAACTTAACTTCCAATATGCTATAGCACAATGCAGTGAAGTCTTCCATTGTTAAATCTTTGAAGCAATGCCAGAAACATCACAATTAAGTCTCATGATCATTAAAAACCTGCAGACAGGCGTGTTTACCGACGTCCAAAATCAATTGATCCAAAATACACAGACTAGACTTGCACAGAGTAGTAGGAGACGCTATCATAGTTAGAGTAGAAATGCTGTCGGATCCAGTATGCCATCAACTCTTTAAACCATACGCATTTGTTGGTGAACAATTCCACTAATCACATTGATGTCCGTGTAAAAGAGGGGCCTGGCTCCATGCTGTAATATTGAATTCAAATTTCACAGGACTGTGGGCAGAGAGACATGTGATGGAAGCCAGTTCACGGTGACCTGGTCGGACTCCGGGTCCACGAGGAAGCCCAAGTGACTGTCACTCACAGAGCTGCACTACAGACAAGTGTTTTCATGCATACATAATAATAATAGTCCATAGTTATACTGTGCCAAATCCATGCTTGAAAACTTGCTCAATGCATTACATTATTATATCAGATATATACAAGTTCTTATAAATACGGGCCCTGAAAATTACTGGTTATTTTGGTTTCAAATTCAGATATTTTCACCAATTAGTAAATTGGCATTCTCGATGACTTCATGGTAAAGCTCTAGCTATAATAATAATAATAATAATGTGCAATTTTCTATAGCGCCAAATCCACGCTACAGCGTGCTCAAAGTGCTGTACATTATTACCCCGGTCAATGGATCTGTGTGCACTCAATTCCTTCTCAACTCCATGGGGAGTATACAACCCAAGCTTCCATTCAAGGTGCTACAACGTTAACATTCACATGTCCATCTCAGTGTGTTTGTGTGCATGAGCTTGTATGTGTGTGCATGAGCTTGTGTGTGTGTGTGTGTGCATGAGCGTGTGTGTGTGTCTGTGTGTGTCTGTGTGTGTGGGTGTGTGTGGGTGTGTGCGTGTATATGTAGATACATCTGTATCACTTACTTTTGTTGAACTAATATCAAATACAGTACATATTCTTCAATATAGTTTAAGTTACTGTATCATATTTGGACAATATCATTGCTAAAATCAATACTAATTGCCTCCAAACTAGTCACGTGACACGTTTCCATGTATTCTCAGTATATAGCTGCTAATTTCAGTAGACAATAGTAAAAAGACCAAACAGATATTGATTTCTCAATATAACCACCGAGGCATTGTCCAAAAGTATTTCATATCCTAGAGAGTTTTTGTCAGTTTAGTGACCGATGGGCAGAAAGACAGAAATAGCAAAGACAGACATGGACACAGACACAGACACAGACACACACAGACACAGACAGACACACAGACACAGACACAGACACACACACACACACACACACACACAGACAGACAGACAGACAGACAGACAGACAGACGGACAGCAAGGAAGTATTTACTCATCCACCAGCGGAGAGACCAGATGACCTCGGTACATAGATATGAATGGTAGATATACTATATAATGAGGGTGAACAATTCAACTAATAATCTGCTGATTAGTGCATGAAGCCTACAGGCACCACAGTGTTGCTATGAGATGGATCCAACGGTCTGAACAAACAAACATCAGACAAAATTAATAACTTAGATGTCGTTGAATTTAATATCCACAGTGAAATGAATCAGAAAGTATTGAAACATAAATATGAACATGATAAATAAATGAGATTTAACTAACAATCGATGAAATAACTGACTGGTCTCTGCTAAAATCAGTCATTTGCAAAAATAATCAGACATTGTCCAATGACCGACAGTCATCTGAAACACTGGTCGTCCATCATTTGTACTGCAGTTTATACCTTATATCAATGTGCTGACTTCCACATCTTCATTAATAAAAATAACATAAAAAATACTAAAAGTGAATGCCTTGCAGGGACCAGCAATAAATACCTATAAGTAAAGCATACACATGACTTCACGGTGGTCTACATGGCGTGGCAATAACGGTTAATGCCTCCTTTGGCTGGGACTTCAACGACCAGGGGGTGCTTCTCCTGACACTTAATCCATACACCGTGTCATGTGAGGGCGTACCTCTGGTGTATACACACGTTCAATCTCACATACATCACACATACATCACACCAGCAGACCATCCACGCCACCAGCAAATCTGTGCCGTATTGCAAACTGGCACAACGTTCACGCGTCGTCAAATGCAAGCAATATTCTTTAATTCTCCACTTGTTCGAGTTCATTAATGTGCGTAGGTATTTCTCCACCCATCGATCACCTATGTCAGGTGCTTTTAAAAGTCCAGTGCACTGTGCAGAGGCACTATCTCCATCACATCACGACATGTGCAGATTGTGCATCTCAGCAGCTCAAAGGATGAAACAGATTTATTATTGAGAGGAAATAAATCAATGTAATAAAGTGTTCTGTTGATATATTTATGGATGTACAGATGGACACACAGATATACAGAAAGTTAGATAGTCTTCAATAACTGATGTTTTATCAACACCTGTCTGATATGAAATAGCATGACATCTACCAAAGACAGGTGTGGAGATTATTCTCAGATATTGACACAGGTGTGGAGATTCTCAGATATTGACCATAGGTGTGTAAAATCTCAGATATTGAAATGACATTGACACCAGACAGGTGTGGAGATTCTCAGATATTGACCGTAGACAGGTGTGTAAAATCTCAGATATTGAAATGACATTGACATCAGATAGGTGTGGAGATTTTCAGATATAGACATGACATTGACACCTACCCTAGACAGGTGTGGATATTCTCATATTTTGACATGACATTGACACCTACACATGACATTGACCCCTACCCCATACAGGTGTGAAGATTTTCAGATATTGACATATTGATACCTACACCATACAGGTGTTTAACTTCTCAGATATTGACATGACATTAACACCTACCCAAGACAGGTGTGGAAATTCTCAGATATTTAACATAGACAAGTGGGTAAATTATCAGATATTGACATTACATTAACACGTACCCCAGACAGGTGTGTAAATTCTCCGAACACGAGCAGGGTGGGGGAGGACGTCGGAAATCCATCAAGGCAAACACATCCATGACACTCGTCAATTTCTGCCAGTCAGAAATGCACCTCCGGTACTCCAACTTTGACACAACCATAATAACTTGCTCTGACTCCGAGTGGCGGTATCACGGACGATTGACAGAATCACATGGCACAACATTAGCCTGACTGATGGACCAGCTCTCACACAGATACACACAGATACACACAGATAGATGTTTATCTATATCCACAGTGGCGGAATCCTGCACACACGCGACCGGCAGACAGTGCACTGCGGTAGTAGGCTACATCGTGGAATCACGGCCAACACACAGGCAGTGTAACCTCCTCTTAGCTTCACGGGACTCGCTCAGCTCCCAACACACCCGCTCATCTCAACACGCGTCTCCACGTGAGTGTCTCCATGTGTGTGTCTCCACGTGTGTGTGTGTCTCCACGTACGTGTGTGTGTGTGTGTGTGTGTGTGTGTGTGTGTGTCTCCACGTGTGTGTATGTGTTGTGTATATCAATCTCCTAATGACCACAGTCTCATTTCACTTTCCCCAGGTTTCCAATCAGCGCATTTTCCGTTCATGCCACAATAGGCCAATTACGTTCTCCCCTCATACCACGGATGAAATATTGTATTATTAAGGTTTATTGGACTAATCATATAAACAGGTCAAATCGTGGCCTCGGGTGAGCAGGGCAATACTACCAGGCAGTGGGGGTACTGATGGTAATTGCCTCGTTAGGATACGAGGACGGATTCTGACTTCATTCCAGAAGTTGCACAACGTCCCGGAGTTTCTTCAGTTTCGCGGGAAAGCCCTCTGCAGTGACAGATACCGTCTTCAGGGACGCTAATTATTGACCGAGTCTTGTATAATGCAGCCGCCGAGATGATCGTTTGAAGCAGTTTGCCGTACACATATTCTCTTCCATCGGTAATCGGTGTTTCCATTATCCGCCTTGTCATACATAAATGTAATTATTTTTCATTGCTATCACTTGAACTCATTTTTATTGCGTTACGCTTCCGCGAGTTCAACCAGTGGCTGTTGAGGACATCGTAGTATGAACGGCATCAAGACAGGGTCCCGTTTAACTCAAGTATTGATTTGTTGTGAACCACACATGTTTCGTCGGAATCTAATCACAAAAATACACATTCATCTCCGCGATCAAAAGTCATTCTAAAGCGGTCCCTTTCTGAATAGGAGAAATTGGTCCTCACAAGAAACTACTATCTAAATGTTAAAGACTTTAAAGGTCAATCACCACAAATGAACTAAGATAATTGCCGTTCTCAAAGTAACGGTCATCTCACTTTCACACAATAGTCATGAAAATCACTTTGAAGTTAATTCTGAACATTGAAAATTTGGCATTAGTACTACATCCACACAGACAAAATCTTTGTATTTTAAATCTTGTTTCCACTCGCTATCACTTCATTTAATATTCCGCATTTTTTACGTGTCATTCAATAGTTATATGTTCGTGACGTCATGTTGACAATGTCAGTGACTGCATTAACTTTGTTATTTAACAACCGGAAAGTAGATGGCACGATGAATACGAGAATTACGACGCGGAGCTGGTGGACACAAAGAGTGTATGTCACATGTCTGACATCTCACCGTATCCCATGACGACGGATCATCAACTAACACAGATTAAAGACTCGACCGGAAAGAGATGCGTACATTACATCCATATGCCATTGATATCATCACGGCCGTGTCACATATCTCGTCAAAGCATCAAAGGTCCATGGTCCGACACGCATGTCCGTCGTTCACGAGTAGTCTTCATGAGCAATTCTTCATGCGAGTGGCATCCCATGCCAGTGGCGCCATCTACACCAGGTGCATCAATCAGCTCCGTCCCTGGGACATGTAAAGAGTCCGATATCGACGACCCATCATTCTCTTCTCACCGGACCAGTTTTATCCCCACACTTCACAGTGTGATGTACCGCAGTGACTGACGTCCCACGCTGAATTACTGCCTCTTCAAACACGGCGCGAAGAAACTTCCTTATTGGCTCGTCCCGAGAAAAGGCCAGTCTATAAAAGGGGCTATCCAAATTTTCCTTTTTTCCTTTTATAGCTTTGCGGTTTATAGGTTGCTAGGGAAAAAAAACATTAAAGTCCAGCAAGATGTCTGGGAATAAAGTGGCAATTTTCCTTTGACAGAACATTTAGAGCCGAAACTGGCGGCTTAAGGACAAACTGGTATTCCAATTGATTCACTCGACATACAGAAATTAAGGCTCTAAAAAGTATTACCTGACTTGTTAGCAACACGAGAGCTCAGCCCTTAAACAATGCATGTATTCATAAGAAGCTCGAAAATCATATGGAGGCACGCAAACTCAGAATGTTAATGATGGTTCTCGGAGACGAGGCTTGTAATAAGCTCCGATGTGTCTCCTCAGACTTGGTGGCATTCCGATGCAGAAAGAATTAAACAAACCTTCAACACGCAACAACATTTCATCATCGCGTTAAATTGTGAAAGTTTGATGTTGGTTACAATCTGGCGGCTACTTCTGGTTCAGCACCATCTCACCTGTGCCGTTACCATAGGAACAGCTGGCATTAACCCAGGTACGAGCCTGGTATATAACATGGATAAAGACATTTCTATTCATGAAAGAGATCCTGCCGACAAATTACCTTAGATGTGAGAATTGTGTTAAGCCAATCTGGATGGAAAGATACATGTGTCATGAATATCTAAGAGGATGTAGTCACGTGTCATGTTAAACTAAAGAGGATGTAGTCACGTGTCATGTTAAACTAAAGAGGATGTATCCTGAGGAATTAAATATATGGAACTCATCATGTGTCATGACAACCAAACACAAAATAAAGAATTTGTATGAAATTAAGTATGTTACCTATTAATCTAAAAACATCCTATGAAAATGTTCTCAAAACTAAAAGGAGTCTCAAAAATAAAACCAGTCAAAGTTTTCAGAACCAAAACCTTGCCAGACTAAAGGGTTAAGGTGTAGTGGCCTACTGAAGACATCTAGGGTTAACTCCAGCGCCAATACCTGTCATATCAAATGAAAATCCAGGAATCCGACTCTATTTTCAGAAATAATATTTATACAGATATTACAATGCCATGCACTAAGACCAGTGAAATGAATTGGTAAAACTATATTGGAAGTCTTTAATCATATTAATATGACATAACAGAATCTCCGCGTTAGCTTGAAGACTGGTGATGATCCGCGGATGAGGCGAAGTTGGATGGGACTAACTCTATGAGTGCGCTACCTCCATGCTGTCATTGCGTGTATCATGAACTACAATAACGGAGCCCAGTCGATAATTAGGGGACATAAAATCCATGGTCTTGGTATGTCTTCCACCGTCTCTATTTCCAATTCAAATAGTCCATAAAATCAATCCCACTTCAGTGGGCGACGCCTGCTGATCTCGAGGTATCACTGATTTCAATATTTACTGTCGAGGTCAATATCAGAGAAAACGGCCAAGGTATGCTGGGGTGGACATTTTCTTTGACAGCCATAATTGAAAACTTTGAATGAATGTTATATAATTGGACAGGAGTCAATTATTTTATGTCATATTTTGTTCTCTCCTCTCACTCTAGAATCAGGACACACTTCAGAATAATGTCCAAGGAAAAAGATTGCTCGCGAGTAGTCATGGTGAGAAAAACACATTATTAGCGAGAACTTCAGATCACTCTAAAACTATCAAAGAACCGGAGAGACCACAGAAGTGGACAGTCTTGTCACAGCAGATCAACTCGGTACAGTGTTTAATGAGCGTGAAGTTTGTTATAGTCCGTGAATACATTTACTGCCAATTTAGCCATACCAGATACATATTAGTTTTTCTTTCTTTCTTTTTTCTGTTGTTCTTCTTGTGTGTTTGGTTCCAGATTATTTAACTTGTCAGCTTAAGCTGGAGGCAACTGAAGATGCCCTAAAGAGCTGTGCCTGTGCTTAATCCAGCAGGGAAAGGGTTATAGTGATCCGAGAAACTGCAAGCACGTACTGATACTGAATCAAAATAGTTTGATTTACATTATTTTATATAATGAAGAAGAATAAAATCGGAAATATATATTCATCATTACACTATATATCTTAGAAGTTAAGAGTGAAGATACAAATATTAACTTGCAGATGAAGGATTCATTTGACATGTCAAAGAAAAGTTAACATGAACTAAAAAGTACACGTTGAACTTTAACCATGTTAAAGTCTGTGGGAGCCATTGGTTCAGACAAAACAGACTCTTGGGTGTCTGGCAATAAACGGAATTAAGGAAAATGTCAAGTCAGTAAATAAGGTTATAAACAAGCCTGCAATCAACCTGGCTTTACTGTTGGTGCAACTGCACCTAAATCGGCTTCAAAGTAATTTCTTAACCCCCTCCATGCTGGAGGCAACCGGAGATGCCCTAAACGGCAATGCCTGTACCTAATCCAGCAGGGAGGGTATCAATAGAGAAATAACCTTTACTTGTATCACAAACAAATCCCCCAGAAAAATAAATTACAGAAAATATTAACCTTTTGCTATGGTATGTGAATTACCCAAACTGTTAGTTAAAAGTGACACATTGTCACATACATCAATAGATAAAACAATAATATAGATGTTGAGGTCTTTGTATGAGAAGTGTATTCAGTAACGTAGAACCTATACAATTCATATTGTCAGTAAATGGAACGTCATCAACGTGGAAAAGGTCCGATCCACACCCTCTTGCGCCACCACCTGTCCGGCTTCTAAACCAATCAGAATAACCTTTACAAACTTCCAACATTCATCAGTTTTTAGCAAATTGATAGGAAACCCTCGAAGAGTGGGAGTCGATCTTCTTTACCTTCATTCTGCAACGGAAAAAATATTCAAATCCAAATTTGCCTTCAGGCAACGAAAGTTTTAAGCAACGAAGTAGATTGAACCGTATGCATGTAAAGATGGAGTGAACTGAGGGAACACATAAGCAGGGTTCGCTTTCCAATCAAACTTGTAATGAATTTGGCCTCCAGGCTAATGAAAATTAATGAAAAGCTACAAAGTTTTTTTTACTCGAGTAAGTGGTCACAATCCTGCAGAATTTCTGACTGCACTCTTCTATTTTCGAACAGCAATTTACATCGTGTAGGGCCAAATGTTATTTCAGATAATGTTCGTCCAATGCAAAAAATAACCCCCAAAAGACATTTATCCTCATCAGAAACTCCATTGCAGTAGGACACATGGGGCGATCAACATCACAGAAACAGTTGGTGAAAAATGAGCAGCAATTTCTTTCTCAATTACCATGATCAAATTGTTTTTTCTTTCTGTGGAAAACCACAACGTTGGATACAAATAAATCACCTTACTTGACTCGAACCATTTGTCGAAACCGAGGAGAGGATATACACAACAGGTTTCTGCCCCCGCAAAACACCTGCACCCCCACCCCCACCCCCACCCCCACCCAGTCTCGTCCTCAGACACCAAATGTGCCCTCTCGACGAAGAATTGAGAAGAGTTAATATATATAATTGGATTCATGGTAACCAGAATAATTGACAGAACTGTCAGTCTAGGAAATAAGTAATAAAGTTGACCCAATGTTCAAAAATATCTACAATGGTTCCGATCTCAACGAGACATGAAGGCCATGGGTTGAGACACCGATACACCAATGAGAGGATACTTTATATTAGCCGATCCACAGATGTTTCTTGCTTCAGGTATTATTAATAGATCACGCCAGTAAGGCATGAACAACAATGACCAATGATAGCCATCATGGATTCAGTCAATATACAATGCCTTGCAATGAGTATCTCCATTTGTTGACCTTCGTAACCTAACATGGATGATAACCCATCCTCGACTTCATCCAGTTTTCTCCTCATTAACTACATATTAATGCCGCCAGACAACCACAGCAGAAATAAAATTCCTAAAAATTAATTTGTAATTTAAATCAATATTTCCCAATATTTCAACTCGTTTTGCAGGCAGCGACAACTTCAACGCCAGTTGATGCAGAGGAACTGTAATTCTTTTGCTACCTGTGGGTACCAATGAAGTCAGAACCCAATCAGAACCAGCTTTATTCAAGGTCCACGTCCCACCAACAACCATATTACTCTGATGAATCTAGCATAAGCTGGAAGGCCCACTAAACTCTTCTTCACCCTCACATGCTCGGACAGTTTTGCAAAACTGACATGCACAATATGGTTGGCAATTTCTGATGCATTTACTTCATAAATCTGTCCAAACATGGCTCCCCTGACAACTGCTCATTAAACTCACGCCATGAGTTGCATATGAAATGTCCGGCTCCGATATTCTTCCCCAGGGAGGATCAGTGCATTGCAGGCAGCGTCACCCCCCCGTGAGGATCCTTGATAGAAAATATTCATAATTCTCTCATCAGCATTAGCGGGAAGGTTATCCATTGTTTGTGCAGTCGCCACTAATTCGGAATAATGGTAATTTGTTGGAAGGGGAACCTCATCTGATGGTAATGTTTGGGTCGTGCTCTTACATCAATAGGCCAAGTGGTATTTGAGATTCAGTATACCGTAATTACTCTAATTATTCGTACGCTCTAAAATAATTAGATTTGCGGCTGTTCGAATTTTTAGAATTTACG
>JAVCKZ010081992.1:0-12575 GCA_034780755.1 Lepetodrilus elevatus
TACTAAGTAACGTTGTTGTCGTCGCCTATGGGTGAGATATTCCCGCCGCGACGTTAAACATTAATTCAATTCAATTCTTTTTCTTTTCTCACTCACAAAATACAAATTACTGAAACTCAGACTTAACTCTTTCCATCCTTGAGGCAACCGGAAAGAGTAGTGCCTGTCCCTATCCAGCAGGGAGAGGGTTAAGTTATTTTAGTGAATTAAATTTGTTTGGAGAAATTGGGCACATGTCACTGATATCGTAAGTGAACAGCGAGATACTTGTCTTGTATGTGAACACTTGTAATGTATACCAGTCATACAAGTTCACTGTGAACGCGGAAATGTATCATCTGATCCATACAAGTACGTATCTAATTGTAACAGCTGGAGTACATTAGACAGTGATTGGCGTTACGTCTCACACATCACAGGAAGTAGACAGGTGTGACAGGTGTGACAGGTGCACAAAGAACATACCTGAGGTACACGAACGTGACGGTAATGATGAGGATGACAAAACATGCTGTGGCCGAGATCAGCAGAGCTATGTGCGTAATGTTCTCGTAAATTTCGGGGACTTCATATTCTGAAACACAAAGACAAAAACTTTAATCCAACATGTTGGGCAACATTTGTCACAGGACATGCCGATCCTGGGATTCGAACTGAAGTTGCTGAATTGCGAGTCCAACGCTTTACCGAAAGAGCCAAAGGAACAATCCCTCTGGCTAATACCATCTTAGGAGTATCTTAGTATCTCACTCTGCTTCATATCAGTAAAAAAAATATTATTAACAGATTCAGTCAGAATATTTGCTTTATCCATTTTATCAAGATAATTTTCATTAATTTACCCATTAATTTCTATCCAATAAGCATAGAAATGATAGAACAAAGCTTTGTCACTTCTATGGCTGAAAGAAGGAAAGACAACTCTAAAGAAGCAGACATTGGAGTTATCTTACCTGGCATTGGCGTAGTTGTCCTTTCCACCACCACTGGCTTCAGGTAGAAGTTGCACAAATCCTCGTCATCACAACACGCTATTTTCTTTGGCACGTAATGTGGCGCCAAGTCCCCACCCTTGCACTGAAATGAAGGAGTAGAACCAATAAGTATTTGCTGTGTCAATCTGGCTGTGTAGAGTAGAGATGACCTCCCATACAACTGTAATATATCACATATAAATAATGAAAATAAACCATTAATTTCCAATAAATAAGCAATTGCTTGCAATAGGGGTAGACATTGTCTGCTCTGGAACCAAATACAAATATAGATGAAATATGATGAAATATTTCTGCAGCGATGCTAAGCAACAATTCACTCACTTACTGGTCATAATTTTATATGTAATTCATAGATAATCTCGTACACAAAAGTAAATAAATAACCCAACTCTTTCAATGCTCACATGAATAAATTCAAGAGATAAGTCAGTAATGGATGTTTTCACAAACCAAATAATTCATCTTAATGATGGAAAAAAGGACATTGTTTTTATTAATGTGACATTGATTAATTGGATGTTCCCCAAATGGGTGGTTACAAATTGAGATCTCATGATTACACTGGCCATGCTGATTGGGTAAGATGGTGAATGATGTACATTTAGACCAGTGACATATGGATTAGATCATGATGAATTCATACAGTGACACTATGCGTGGTATGGCCATTGATAAAAAATGGACTGAACATTTAAAAAATAAAATAATAACAATAATAATTAATAATAATAATAATGATGATGATAATAATAATAATGTGACCAATTGTATTGCGCCAAATCCTTGTCAATGGACCTGTGTGCCATCAATTCCTTCTCAACTCCCTGGGGAGTATGCAACCCAAACTGCTGTACAAGGTGCTATGCTACAAGATTATTATAACAAAATCCCCTCACTGCAATAGTGATGGTACTAGTTCTTGCGTCAATGTATTCATATTTCTAACGCCTACAGCAGGACTACAGCAATAGAACTTAAAAGTTAACCACGTTCTAAACATCACGTTTGATCTGATAGACGCTGCCTGTGAACTGTTTTCATCTACAGATTGTTAAAGAGGCTGAATGGAAAGAAACTGCGTCATTTCTTACAATGGTATGGCTAAGAAATTCCACCAATTCCCCTCCTGCATATAAGACATACCATCCGGTCACAGGAGACCAACAATGGATAATTCCTCCTTTTTTTTTCAAATTGATAATTTTAACAGAAATCGGCACTGAACAGTGTGTAGCGTTCTCGGGAGACGGCAACAAAGCCACCTCTCGTAGGTTTTTGTCCGCTTTTCGGTGAAGAAAAGGAACATTTATTGGAACACGATCTCTGCTCCACAAAGGAAACACAGCAATCCCATGCATTGAAGTGTCCCTATAGAAAAGCTTCTATCAGTTATAACAACCCGGGGGCACATCACAACTCCGCAACTGGCTTAGTAGTGAGTTGTAAATTTCAATCAACCGACACTTTCATGACGCGATATATTTCATAATAGGAATAGAAAATGCTTTTGAACGCATTACCATCACAATAGATTAACCTTTCTTAACATTTTTTGACTGGTTCAATTTCTAACTACTTTGTATGGAAGAACTACATAGGTTATGATTCCTTTATGTAACGATGTGCTTGTATATGTTGTAGAAAGTCTCTGAACTGTTTTATGATCAGCTCGCAACGATATTAATGCACTTCGAATTCATTCTTTAGTATCCTGACAATGTTTACCTTACAGACATTGCATAAAATAGCCATATATGATATTCATGCGACAAGGTTTATACAATATTTCATTGCAGCAGTTTGCAGGTCATACGCGCCTTACAACTTGCTGCTGCATTTACATCTAGATATGAATATGGATATAGAATCAACATGGTCTAGATGCATAGACTATATAGCAAATTATTTGGGATAATTTAATCCACCCCCTCTAAATGTTTTAAGCAATTCGGGCAATGTTGCCCCATAAATAAAAACGATTGACCTGAATAATTTTTCAGAATATGAATTTGGAATAATTTACTAAATGTTAATTATTATCCAATGCTACACAAGATAATAAGATACATCTATACATTTTTATCCAAGTAGTAATCCTTTGCTGAAAAGTGCCAGCAAAGTATACTAAAATTCCAGCAAAGTATACTAAAATGCCAGCCAAGTATACTAAAATGCCAGCCAACATTCAAGTTTTCATATCTATATATCACAGATTTGATAGCAAGTATTAATAGTCTACAGCCTGAACTGAAGCCGCCAGCCACATAAGAAGGCAGGTCAAGCGGATTAATGAGGTCAGTGGGTGTGACACCAACCACTACGCACTACATCTGAGCAGTTCATTGAAACGTCTCTGCACCAGCGCCACAGAACCAGGCCAGGAGGCCCACCTAGCATTGACAAACATTCCCCTGATTACTGTAGTTTCTGTGCCAGTGCACATCCCTACACAGCTGTTCCCAGCACCAGACACCTCCCAGTGTACGTCTTAACTGCTTGTTACACCAGGGTTCACCGAGAGCAGGAGACACCTGCTAGATATATCTATGATAGCAATCATGATCGGCTGATGATTATCGCCGCTTGTACCGAGGGATACAGTCCATCAGACAGGAACACCTCCTTCCTTGAGAACCATACAGCCGACACAGCATATTAAATATGAGGAAAAGCATTTCAATACGCCGCCCATCCTGTATCTGCATCGGATGGGTTTAATACCGAGTGTATGAAGCATGCCACATTGGCAGTGATGTCAGACATTGTATAAAACCAGGAAGAAAAGTCGTCCCACTCAAATTGATGATTAAGGGTTCAAGGGTATGTTCAGCTGAATTGTTCATGTTGCTAGGAGTGTGTTCAGTTGAATTGTTAGGAAGAAGGCATAGGCTACATTTGAGCTGGCAGTATTCCTTTTGAATGTAAAGAAAGTATCTAAAGGTGCGTTGTAAACTATAGGCAATATTTCATGTGAGCTTCAATGTAGAAAGCATATTGGTGGTAATCTATCCATACAAGGAAGGATCTGACCAATGAGATCAGCAAAAGAACAGCAATGAATATATCAGAAAACATTAAACAGACAAGTAGATCACAATAGTAATATTACATTATAAAAACCATAGAAACATGAGTTATAGTTTTACGTCACAGCGGGAATGCTTCACCAA
Source organism: Lepetodrilus elevatus (assembly GCA_034780755.1). Lineage (NCBI taxonomy): Eukaryota > Metazoa > Mollusca > Gastropoda > Lepetellida > Lepetodrilidae > Lepetodrilus > Lepetodrilus elevatus. Next base: position 4,169 of record JAVCKZ010081992.1, read on the forward strand.
TAAATGATGACAATATTAAAATAAATGTAGACACACCAATATTCAAAATAGTTGTCCAGCAAACTGCCCATGGATACAAAATGATATTGTTAACCCTCTCCCTGCTGGATTAGACAGACACTGCTCTTTATGGATTATGCTGTTGCCTCCAGCATGGGGAGGGTTAATATACAACATATTAATTCCTGCCGACCACCGCCTATAGCTTCCAATCCCATAAACTAGAAAAACTTGCATCCCGGGTGAGCAATAAAACAGTGCTAAAAGACATGGTAGCTACTTGATATGAATAAGATATCAAATTAGGATGTATTCACAATAAAGGTGTTACTACTCAATGATAAATCATACGCACAACAATCAGTGTTCACCAAGTGAGGACAAATCAACGGGAGATGGAAATTGAATGTTATAAGTTCGGAGAATCTACCATTTTTCTTCACACTGCACAAAAGAAACAACCTTCAAAATCAAATGTTGATGATTGAGCAGCATTAAAAAAAAAGGAAGACATAATACAATGTGCAACCATATCATAAAAGACTTCGACAAACACAACGGGAAAAATGTGGTTGTTTCTCGGGTTTCTGCCTTGATGGATAACGGCAATTAACCAACTTATTTCATGCTGATTATACTGATTGATCTCACAGATTTTTGACATTCTAACGTCTCCAAGAATGAGAGTGAAAACAGCATTGACAGTTGTGACTAGGGGCATAAACTACTGGCGCCAAACTCGCTGCAAGACTTGGTTACTTTTCCATTAAGGGCATGACATCATACATTAAGTTGTTAGCAAAGCAGGAGGACCTTTCACAAGACAAAACAGTAGCTGTCAAATGGATAACTTGCCATTGCTTCATTTTCCAATAACTTTTATAAAGATGCATAAAACCTGTCAGAAACATTTGTGAATCCATAATAAATGTGGAAAAGAACAGACACCCATTTATTAAACAAATTAAAATGCGTTTAATTGCTTTTTGACATCCAAAATACACGAATATCGTGCTAGACTTCATGCATGAACTACTTTCTCAACACAATACATTATTACCCAAGCCAATGGATCAGTGTGCACTCATTACACCTTAAACTCCCTGGGGAGTATACAACCAAAGTTGCCATTCCAGATGCTAGACCTAGAATGTTAACATTCACAATTCCATCTTATCCTACTGGGTACCCATTCACAGCTGGGGGACTAGATATTCACAGCTTGGTCAACTGGAGCAGTGTTGATACTTTGTTCAACTGTGCTAAAATCATATAAAAATTATAAAACTGGATTACCGTACGAAACCTTTTGAGTACGATTTTATGCTCAAGCTCAAATGTAATATATATGGAGATTTGTGAACAAAACTTTGAGTTGAGCATGAAATCATACTCAAAAATGTTTCGCGATACCTGGCCATGCCATGTGTCTACAATTTACAGCAAGGCATCCACAACATCTACAAACATCCTGCTCGTAGTCTTCCCCAATATTCACCAAGCTCACAGCTGTATTGAAACTCTCATCACCTCATCCTCCCAGTCTCATGGCCTGCTCCTAGGTGGCCAGCTTCCCCCAACCAAGCGCCTGCTTACAAAGCCATCCTGCCTGCTTGATATGCAATTAATGAAGGGATGCCAGCACCGCTTCTTCAGATGCTGGGACAGGGTGGAAATATATTAACTATTCCTGATGAGCGCCTAATGAACGCCATTTCCTGTTACCTAGAGCTTTGTGTGATGTGCAGGCCTCCTCGATGACATTGACAGACAGGACTCGTGTGGGTTTTTTACCGAGCGAAAGAACTCTATCTGGAGAATCTTCTAGCGTTCAGGACATGTGTTTAATTGATAACACAATTAGTACTCGTAACGCGGCAGTCAAACAATGAATTATCTACTTCTTGCATGGCGTTTTTATTTCATAATTAGATAAATTTAATACAAATGGTGTCTTCGTAACACGGCAGTCAAACAATGAATTGCCCACCTCTTGCATGGCTATTTAATTTCATAATCTGATAAATGAATTACAAAAGGTGTCTTCATAAAACACGTAAATATTTTTTCACTTTTCCAGTTTTCTTGTTTTAGGCAGCAAGAACAAATACAGTTGACTTCACATGAATCAATATTTTTCCATGAGAACATGCTCGCAATGAAATATACACACCACCAAGATAATGAAGTCATAAGAAATCACTTCCTTCCTTTTTTCTCCCTAAAGAAATGCTCAAATATCTGTTGGTAATTCCTACAGTCTTCAGCTGGTCTTAGGGAAGAAATACATTATCCATTGTAGAAAACAGCCCCAGTGGAATGGAGTGGTCGACTTTAACTAAGCTGACTGGGCAAAACATACCATCTTTGGGGAAAAACAGCATCCTACATCATTTAAATTTGTTGTTTGGCAGGCAAAAAAATGAAAGACTTGGATTCCATTTGGCAGACACTCTGTCAGTGTCAGTTGTGGAAACTCAGTCACACTATGGACACCATGACATCTTCAGAAGAACTGCGTTCAGAAGAACTGTGTTCAGAAGAGTTGTGTTCAGAGGTCTAGGCCATTGTTACCACACATTCATCAATGTCTGGTCAAGATGAATATTTTATTTAAAACTGAATAATAACTAGAAGTTGAACAATGCTATCCCAAAGAGACAGTATTAAAGTATGCGATGTTGTTGATTTATTCAACTTCTAGATCTTGATCTCGATGATATATAGAACCTGACAAGCTTGGAACATATTTTAATTATTTATATTTACAAGAGGTAGATAGTGCCCTTAATCCTAAACCGGCTTGGAATTACATGTACGTAATTCAAATGAAATAAGAAGAGGGTTAAAAAAAACTTGCATCAGACAAAAGCTAACTGTTGCAAGTAAAGTGTACTGCACACCTCAATTACTATATTGCATGTCTCGTATATTAGCAGGCTGTTTACCATGCATGCCGTATCTCGGAGCACCCTGACACAGATCACAGGTCAACCTCATCCACTATGTTCAATGGGGACCTGGATAGGGTCAAGAGAATATATCTTTGCCCGACAACATGAGCGATACATAAACCTGTCTGAAACCGATATCTTGTTTTAGTCATCAACTCAGGATTTGAATATTTACCAGGTGTAGCCAACACTTCAAAATGTTTAACCCTTTCCATGTTGGGATTAGGCACATGCATTGCACTCAATGGTATCTTTGGTTGACTCCAGCATTGAGCATGTTAACAGAAGGTGCACACGTGCAGGTCTATGTAATGCAGACCCGGAGATCCAAAATTATTAACTTTGTGAAACATCAGCCTGACACAAGTCCACAAAGTTAGTTGAAAGTATTCAAAAAATACTTTTCAGCAGTTTAGTAACTATGGAAACATAGCCATTGCCCTGATTCTGAGAGTGGTGCAACATGTCAACTGCAATGATAGCTGTTGGGGGTGCACTCATAATGGCTCATGCATCTTGCATATCCTCACAAAGTGCATATTTGAAGAAGCTCTGCCAGTTTGCAGTGATCACGTCATAGCCAATCAATATACTAGCTACAATTTGTAGTTTTTTTAAATAAGTGCAAAACCTTCATTTTATTTTACAAATTTTAATCTAAAGAACAAATTGGCTTTCTCAATGCAATTTCAAAACAATTTTGAAAATTAATTACAATTTAATTATTAATTATTCCCATCATAGTAATTATATTGAAAATATTGGAACTTTATGCACATTTTAGATTTACTTCTGACAGTAAAACATCGGCTGATTTCATAAAGTTATTTGTCAATACGAAATATGATCAGTTCTAGTCTGAGACTTTTTTCTCTCCACAACTGATGGAAGCGATACCAGAAATCTCCAATCTGAACATGCTCAAACTTTAAGCATGGCTGCTTGATTCAGACTGCTGTAACCCAAGCAGCAGATATGAGAGAAATATCAACACAGAGATGTAAGCGGATACACCGGATGAAGACAGGCCCCCTTCGTAGTGTTACATCTGCACCACCATTTCCCTATCACCGCCTTCATAGGTGTGCTTTCTCAGGCATTTTACAGCCAGCCCATAGGGCTGGTAACGCGATCCGCAAAACAACATGCTCTGGCAACTTTGAAGACGAGAGGGGTGGCCGCTGAGATTCCCAGCCATAGTTGTTCAAATTGAATTCTGTGCCGATGTTCAAAATAGATAAAAGGGACATTGTTGGCTTATTAATGAATTTGAAACATGGTGGTGTCGCGAACGTTATTGAACGGAGAAGGGTGGTAAAAGGTTTTCGTGATAATGATGAGGAATGTTTGAATGTAGCGTCAAACCTGTAACCAATGGTACAACGGTAACAGTACATGTGTACAATTGCAAATGCATGAATGGACAATTATATCCAAACATTGGATTCTACATTAATACAAAGATGGGCTTACAACGAACCTTGACATCGACTGTTTCCAGAAACATTTTAAACACATAGAAATGACTGAAAAGAAAGTATCCTCCTTTGATGATAAGCTGTTGTGGGATATAGAGTCCCAATACAGTGGCACTCCAATGACGATAATCATTACTGACATTTATCATGTCAATTTCCTATCAGTAATACACTAACCTAACACCCTTGAAACATGAAAGAGATATCTCTGAGGATACTGATCCTAATGATCTTAATGATGGATTAATCACACTAGCACTAGTAGCAGGGGATACTATAGCACATTGCCAGCCCCAGAGCTGATAAGCTAGCAGGAGTATGGTAACAGTAGTAGGTGGGGGAAAACACATTGATTAATTTCTTTGCATATTTTTTTATACATCCTGTCAACATTATCAATACCGGTAACCAATTGATCCATGAAAATAGAATTGTTTCTATTTAGAAAAAAAAATACAAAGATATTCTTCACATAATTATTCTGTTGGTATCTTTTAATTTTTATTATTTAAAAAAATCTGGAGTTACAGCCAATTTCAAGATTCTTTCACATATTATATCATGACTTGTCCGTTTATGACTACAACTTCTGTAGTGCTGAATGTTGCAGTAAATCTGCTAGCACCGGCTGGGACTGACAAGACCAAGGATGATAACTGCATTGCCACTCTTTAGTCAGTGCATCCTATTATCGCGTCAGAAAGGTAACTTTCACGAACATTGATGCCGAGCCCCCAGGGCGGGATTTGAACCTGGAACCTTTGGGTCCGAAGTCCAACACTCTACCACTGCGCTACATCCTGCCATGCCTCGTATGAATATTGATATCACGATTACTTCACGTTATATAATGATACTAGTAAATTACAATAATGTACTTGTGTCAGTAGTAGGGAGGAAAACCTATAACATGTCAAACTTAAATTACATGATAAAACTTATCATATTCCAGCAATATGGTTGTGGCAATTGAGGTTAAATGTCATCTGGCTGTTATCACACCAATAACCCTGTTTGCACATGTAACCAAATACAGTTTGCAAACTGCAAATATATGCACGCTTAAAACGAGCACACAACAATGTGGCGATGTCTGTTACGTATGAGACGTATCTGAAAGTGGGTACGATACTCTGCGAGAGAGACGCGAGTCGACTCCTCTAATCTTGAAACAAGCTTCAGTAAACATTCAACATGCAGTGTGTAAACACCATAGGAGTAAACTTCTCAACTGGCTCCTGGAATCTCACCTTCACACACAGTCAGTGGTTGCGCAACCCCAGTGTGTGCCAGACTCAGATATACACAGCACAGACACTCTACTATGTTTGCCGCGCCGGCCAAACGTTTGTCAACACGTTGCCGCTCTTCAATTCAAGTAGTAAATTGTTCGGGGAGGGGAGGAAATTAATTCAGATCTACATTTGTTCTCTTTCCTTTAGAGTATAAATTGAGTATATTCTCTTTCCTTAAGAGTATAAATTGAATAAGAGGGTTGTTGCTTAATGTCACTTCAGGAATCTTTAAAAGGACTATCATTTCATGTGACAACTGTACATACAAAAGTGACATGGGTACAAACATGAAAACCAAACATTGAAAGAAAAAACCCACTATTAGTATAGTATTTTATTAATTGTCCTTCCTGAATTAATTGAAAACATATTTCTATGTGGCATCTCTAGCAGTCTCGGCAGAATGAACATTACTGGTAACCCTCTCTATGCTGGAGGCAACTGGAGATGCCCTAAAGAACAGAGCCTATGCCTAATCCAGCAGGGAGAGAGTTAAGGTTGTACCGCTGGAATCAAACTAAAATTCAATAAGGAATGCAATCAAAACTATCCCCAATCATGATAGCCACTGTTCTACTATTGCATCTTATGATTATGTGTAGCAAGTAGAACAGATGACATGTTGATTGTATTCAGACTTTAACCTTCTCCATGCTGGAGGCAACCAGCGAGTGTGAATATGGAGTTTAACGTTGCTGCAGGAATCTTTCAACCATTTGCAACGAGGAGGCAACCAGAGATGCCATATAATATATCATTGCTTTAATATTAACTTTCCATCCTGGCGGCAATCAGAGATGCCCTAAGTGCTCAGTGTATGTGCCTAAACCAGTAGGGAGAGAAAGTTAACCCTCTTCCTGTTGGATTAATCACAGGCATGACTCTAAATTAGGGCATCTCAGCACGGGGACGTTAACCCTAAAGAGTCATGCCTGTGCCTAATCCAGCAGGGAGAGAAACTTAAAGGCATTCATACTGTTGACTGCCATTAACTTGGCTATTCACGAATCCCTGAAGATTTTACAAATAAATATTTAAATAAAAATCAAACTGTGTCTGGTCTCACCTGTAACAGTGTACTCTCGTCGTCGGCGAGACAGCCGTAGTCGACGATCTCCTGGATCTCATCCTCGGTGTGGATCACTGTCTTGGCCGTGTAGCACTTGCTCTTGGGCGCCGCTTCACATGAGTTGGTGTACAAGCCACTGATCTGTGGACAGTTGTTGCAGAAGCACTGGAGACCAAAACCTGCAGACAGCGACCACAAAAACAGGTTGTAAAATAAATATGTAATAATCAAGTCATCATCACACAGTAACTGAAAGTGATGGAATAATAAAACTAACTATGGTATGCAAAATAAAATAATATTGTACATCAAGGTTAGAAGTTCCCACTCACCCGGCGGCCCGATCCATTTCTCGTAATGTTAAAGGTATCCTACGGGCGAGTAGAAATTTCATATGTTGTTATTTATATCATTATTTGGGCGAGTACGTTTTAAAGTTAAGTTCCAACCCTGGATCAGACATCTAAATGCGCTACACATAGCTCACTCAACTCTGACAGCTAACACTATCATTGTAGCATCACATGAAAGGCATCTGATGCAGATTTCATTCATAGCAACCATCATAAATGTTATTAGCAATATGCAATATGATGTGTTTGATGTTACATGTCTCATGCTACATGTTATTAGCAATATGCAATGTGATGTTTTTGATGTCACATGTCTCATGCTACATGTTATTAGCAATATGATGTTACATGTCTCATGCTACATGTTAGATGTCTCATGTTACAGGTGGTGTTGTCAGTCTCCTAGCTCTGGATGGCTTGTTTCTGCTCATCAATAAATACAACATGTAAGCTTTTATGCTGTATACCGTATATCAGAAAGTCATTTCCATGTAAGACTGTAAGAGTTAAGTCAGTGGTTGCCTGAAGTAAAACCAAAGTTAAATCCCAAGCCTGCGTTTCACAAAGGGTCATATCGGTATGCCAGCCGTAGGTCACTGATAACCTATTATATGTATTATCAATAATTTCCTGCTATAATAAAAGGATGTCATATACCAAAATTTAGGCCCAGACCATGACCCTTTTATGAAATGTAGGCCAGGGACCAGATGTGTGATGTCCTGGTTGTGTTCTACTTTGCAGGGAGTACCCAGAGTTCTACGAGAAGCTGTACACTCTGTTGGAGCCGGCCATGTTCCACGTCAAGTACAGGGACCGCTTCTTCCACCTCACTGATCTCTTCCTGTCATCAACGTATGTATACCTCCATGTCATTACTGTACATCCAGGTCCTTCCTATATCTCCATATCCTTAAAATATCATGTTTCCTGCCTCTGCAGACATCTCCCCTCGTATCTGGTGGCAGCGTTTGCCAAGAAGATGTCTCGGATCTGTCTGACTGCCCCCAGTGTTGCACTGCCGGCTGCCCTGGTGTTTGTGTGTAACCTGTTGAAGAGACATCCCAGCTGCCAGGTCCTAATACACAGACCTGGTGCTGTTACAGGTATGCAGGTCCTACTAGCATCACCAGTAATGTCGGCTGCACCTTGTGATCAGGGGTGCGTTCAAGCTAGAATATGTATTGATATGTATTGCTATGTATTGCTACAGAAGCCGTTCAGCAGCACGCGTAGCAATACGTATTAATACTTTTCA
>JAVCKZ010082003.1:0-12574 GCA_034780755.1 Lepetodrilus elevatus
TACCAGGAAAATCAATAAAACATCTGTTGTTTCACAAAACAAGGTTCAGCCTAAAATCGCATTCTGCCACCAGACTATATAGTTATAGTGAAATGAGAGCAGAAGTGTCAAATAACATGATTGTATTTTAATAATAAATAACAAAATAATGTGCAAATATATATTGCACTAAATCCATGATGACAAGTGTGCTCATAGTGCTACACTATTACTGCAGTCAATTGATCAATGTTCCCTCATTTTCCTTCTCAACTCCCTGGGGAGTATTATACTTTTAAAATGTATTTCCTTACATTTTTATTATCATTCCAATGATGGTTCTCGCAACGTTTCCACGTCTCATAATTCTAAGATGTTGAATGCATCTGAGATTCATACATTTGTGGAATTGCTATAAATATATGTATTGTAAAGGTTATACTCATCTGCTGTTACTTTAACCTTCTCCCTGCTGAATAAAATCAAAGTGTTCTATTTCTGCATGTGATCAGGCAACTTAACTTGCCTTCAGCAGGGAGAGGGTTACCTAATGCAAACTTTTCCAGAAATATTTTGAATGAACAAAAAAGGTAAAGTCGCCACAATGCCTGTCTGTGAGCTTGATCTTTAATTAAATCTATTAAACATGTATAAATATAAATGTCATCAGTCAGTCTACTCCTGTTCATATACAAATGGGCTGTAAGTTCTAATTTTATTCGATATACGAGGCGTAATATTAGGGTCCGCTTTGAACAATGACTAATATCACAACGGCACCTTTGGGAAAAACTCTTGTAAATCTCGTCTACGGTAATTGAATTAAAATGGAAGGTCAAGGTATTTCCCTATATTCCAGCCAATCACAGTACAGTATTATCTATATGAAAGTTATTAAGGCAGATTTATCATAATGTAGAAATATTGATATGGGTTTAAAATGACCCATTGACCAGGGTAATAATATATTGCTATGAGCATGCTTTTAAGATTGCATTTGGTGAAATATAAATACTCACATTATTATTATTACCAGTATGTTGTTATTATTAATTAGAGAATAACCCACTTATATCTAGTGGGTTATTCTAATTATTCAACATAATCATATTATTGGAATACATCGTGATAAACTTGATATAGAGAGGCGTCACAGTCCGCTGATTAGCATTCGTCCGCCTATGACGTCAAAGTCATGAGATTGTCTTTGTCTGGCGACGACGTCACAATCGGCGAATAACACTCTTGACAAAATGAACAGTGTTGATTATAGAAACGTTATTACACAGTAGAAATCCACCACGTATGTTGAATAATGAATGATAGTTCTAAAACCATGCCAACTTTAAAATATTTGTTATATCAATTTCTGTAACTATTGTTGAGTAATGTAAATTTAAGCTTCTTTAAATACAAGAAATTTGGTATTGGTTCGATCTATGATCTACAGTTAAAAAATATACATCTAACAGATACAGTATAATTTCTCAAATACCATGAGATAAGTTAATAATATAATATTATGAACGAAGGGTAGTTGGTTGTTCTCACAAACGTTTTAGTAAGATGGTGAATATATAAATAATAAAGAAATATAAAGATATATTCAAAGAAAGAAAGAAAAGGGAAAGAAAGAAATAACAAATAATAATAATAATAATAATAATAATAAACATTAATAACAAATAATTATAAATGAGTAAATAAGTAAATAAAAATATAAAATTTAAATAGAAGATAAATAAATAAGAATAGCCCACATCATAACTGCATGCAGATCTAATCAATAATGGTTCAAGTACTATCGAGTGCATGACGTCTTCAACAGTCTGGATAAAATTACAATAACAATCACTGCCAATGATACATCCCATTGTCTCTTTAACCTTCTTCTAGCTGGTGGTAACTGGAGATGCCCTAAAGGAGAATGATTGGGACTACCGTAGACCATTCCAGAGATGGTTAAAACCATGAAAATAATGACTCAAACCAAAGGAAAAGCAGCCCAATTCTGCACGTTTCCACGCCGGCGATCAGTCGGTTGGCCACTGCATCACATCAACATTGTCCCCCCCTGACCCCCCACACCCCTTCTGGATCCAAAAATGGACAGATCGATATTCGCCGGTCTATTTTCAGCTCTAGTGGGAGGTGGATCTGTCATTCAGGCGCAGAATTAGGCATATTTCTGTCACTGCAATCCTGTCAACACTGTTTATTATATGAAAGTCGTCACTGACTGGTGTATTTCTCGGTCTTGAGAAAACAAATCTTTCTAAAATATATGCTGAGGTTTTATATTAGGAAATTTACTTTAGTGGTATTTTTCTGTAAAATATACTACCGACAGAAAATAAGGGAACGCATAATGGTAACACTTTCAGTATAGACAAATTCAAAGTGCCACCGTTAAACAAGCCAATAAGACACGTGCATGCACGTAAAATATGGTATTGCCCATGCATTTTCGCACTTGGGTTGAAAATTTCATTACAATTAATTTACTCATTTTTGAGAAATACCACTTTACGTGTTCGTGTTTTAATGTGCTCCGTATAGGAATATCAGTATCGTTCCCTTATTTTCTGATGGTAGTATATATGTATGAATTTAAAGTTTCAATAGTATGTAGAATTTATGTTTGTGATGCGACATATTATGGTTATTTTTCAATCTCATTAAAATCAGATCTCAGCCCAGCTGAGATCTGACAGAATCGGCATTTACCTCGCATCAGAATGTCCTTTGACCTCACCTTGACGTACAGTCACGTCTATGCAGTGTTAGCCAATCAGTGGCCGGTTTACATGTTAAACGGTGCAGAAAGTTTGTAAACACCCCCAAGGGTTTATCTAGGCAAGACTGTGATTGGCTGCGGTCAGAGTTCAACTTGACCCTGACTCCTATATCGCTTTCTTGAGACCGCAACTGGAGCAAGTTTCGTATATCTGTTTGAGCGTTAGTTTCGGATCTTATTTTAATGAAACTGGGTTATTTTCCATATTCAGAGAGGATCTGATTACTAATTATGTTTATAAACCACTAAATGATTTGAATTTGCCGCCAGACGGATGCTTCGTACCTACGTCAGTACGGCATAGATGGGATTTCTGGCTCTGGTTTGGTTGTAAATGGTATTATCCACTGTATTTGACAAGTATAGTCTCCAGCCGATTAAAAATATCAAACGTGAACTATATGAGAACTTAATTTGTTATTTCTTTGTGGTCTTTAAGATATTTGAAGTGTACACAGTGTATTCATTCCGAACATACAGTGACGTCATGCCTATTCCTGTGAAACGTAAACAAGCAATTTGACATGTGTTTTTTCTTTGATTTCTAAATTGCTGGGGAACTGAACTGTGCAATGTTTTGTGGTATTTGAATCACTGAATCAGTAGTTATGCATAATTACATTAACACTGTCGTCTATGGGATTTCTAATGGTGGTTTATAACCTAAACATCAACAAAAGAACAGAAGTACATATTATCAAAACAACAAGAATCAGTACAATAGTATCATGGGTATTTCATATACATAACAAATGTACGTAGAAATATCATCAAAACAACAAATTTACATTATACACAAAACAACAAGACTATTATATTAAAACAACACATGTAGATAAGATCAAAACAATAAATTTACAAATGTTGGTGTTTTCATAATTTAATTTGTTCAGGCTTTATTTAAAAAAAATATTAATTCAATAAAAATAAATCTGCAATTATTTTACAATTTTTAAGTCTAGATAAGAATTTACGAAGGATAAATTCACCGATTTTTCATGGTAAATTTGTCAGATCCCAAATGCTATTTGAAAGGTCATGGAATCTGGGTTGATGCTTTTTTTAGCTGAAGGCTTAATAATAATCCATGATATACACAAAATCAATAAGTAACGACATAGCATACATAATACATTTATTACAACAAGCCATATTTAGTATTAATTAAGAATAGATCATCACTCAATTCGAATCATCAAATTAAATAGACACTGATTTTTATTTTTATTTTCTTAAAGTGACTTTTTATTAAGATGTTGAGGTCTGTGAACTATGAAATAAATTCCTGCCGTTAGGATTGATAGTGTCTGGGTCGCCCACTCGAAGACTTAGATGTGATGACTTGTCTAAACACTAGCGTCTCCACAAGATCTAACTTGCTAGGTGTTATTGCTAATACTCCCCAAGGGCCACCATTACGAAGATCTTCAAAACAAAATTACGAAAATATACAAATGTACCATTAATGAATAGATATGTGTTTTGTATTTTATGATATGGAAACATTGCCATATTGCAAATTGATATGTGTTTTGTATTTTATGATATGGAAACATTGCCATATTGCAAATTAATCTAATTATATATGTATACAAAGATGTGTCTGCAAACATGCTTTGTATATAGTGTTTTTTGTATACCGGTATGTATTAAAGTAAACAGTGGTATATTTTATATTTTTACATTTTGATGTAGATTTTACAAATTCCATGTGTTTGTTTATTCCTGCTTTTTCCATATGAATTTAAATCCTCTAATAGTTTTTAATACTGAGTCTTAATGCTTGTCATCGGCACATATGGAAATCAATTCTCTTATAAAATGTGAATATAAAAATAATAATGTCATCACATCTTGATGTTACCTCCCTTTTAAATTTATTTTGACCTTTAAAATACGAACAGGACCATTTTAGCAAAGTTGTGTTTACATTCGTATGCGAACACAACTTGCTTCCATTGGCATTCCAACCTTATTGATTTTACCATTAACCCTCTCCTTGCTGTATTAGACACAGACACAGCTTATTTGGTCATCTCTGTTGCCTCCAGCATGGAGAGGGTTAAGCATATTTGACATGCTTTAAAGGCATTACTCATAGACATTTAAAATGAGGTGCAGTGATCGCAAATTAATAATTGCTTCGTAGTGTTCAGAACAGAAATTTTGTCATCTGTGACGTTACTAGCATTGTAGTAACCCAATCAATCAATGGACTAATTAATACCTCGTATTTGAGTTTGGATTTGTGCTGCTATACAGTACTATTCATCCAATTCCCTCAAATGATTAGATGCTTGATGTTGACATTTTCGGCCTTGTTTGTCTGTCGTGACATGGAGCATCAATAAATAACCTTATTTGAATGAATTCATCGTGATGTCAGGCTCTATAGTTGATTGTCTTGTGTTTTGGTGCAAAGTCATGATTTTCTGTATATTCCGGTACCATTACATGTACGTGTATCATTGACTGTTCTACAGGGGTATGACAGGGATGTATACTAACACCCCTTCTTTTACACTCATATGTTGTATTTTTATTTTGCCGTAAATATTCCTATTCTTGTTTCTATCAAATAAATAAAATAAAACAATCAAATATAATATTCACAGGAACATGAGTCTCTTGAAGCAGTGACTGTTGTTTGATTATTTTCAAGCAGTATACCTTCCAGAGTATGAGCGCACTACTAATTTCTATTGCAAATATTAAGTCCATGTTGCATAGTGTCAAGATCATCTTTTGCATGCAATATTACATACGGTACATATTTATGATTCTTTTTAAAAAATGTTTTTTCTACCATATGGACAAATATGGTGGGGACAAATCTGCCATACCGATAGTATGCACAACAATACTCTGTTCTAAATATTGCATCAGTGATTTAATCTGAATTATAGGACATTGGGAGGGAATCTGCACATAAAATGGATGTCTGTCCCGTCATGATTCAGAATTCAGAGGGTATAATTGGAGAGAAAGAAATCATATTTATAGATTAGCAAAAAAATACTCTTTTTGCATCAGAATGTCTAATACGGTAACCCCCATTAATGGCCTTTGACCTTAATACAATGTATGATCTAGCCACATTACCGTTTGATATGAACTTAGGGCAAAAATCATCATTTCAATCAAGAACGGAGGTAAAATTATACGCAGTTGTAACCATGGTATTACATCATTTTCTGATTTATTTCTTAGCATCTGACCTTCTGATGCTGCTTTCCTAAAGGCTATTTATGACCACTGAACATTTGAGTAATTATGAATTTTGCTCATGTGTTCCTTAAACCTGCAAGCACCGACTGAAGTCAAGCAAAAGTCACAGTGCCTATCAACATCATGTCAGAAAGGTATCTTTCGCAAACATTAATGCCAGAACCTATTGCCTCCGAAGTCCACGTTTCTATTAAAAACCTTATACCACACAATGTGCTCATGCACTCACGAGCCACTCAGTTTTTATGAAAGTCGCCCCATCACCTGTGACTTTTGCTTGTTTGGCTAACACAATAGCGATAATGTTTCACAATAACTGAATAATACTATATGCATTTTCAATAAATGTCTCAATTCTTTTACAATCAGATGGGACCATGTCGGCAAGATAAAATTCATACATACATACATACTAGGGGTGCCACGATTCATCAACTTGTATCATTGTGTATGTCATCGTTCTCACGCAGGTTATAATAACTTTGCGATTATCATGTATCAGTGTGACATTATACATTATTAATACAGTACTATTTTGAAACATTTCATAATCTTGGCAGTGACGTCGGTAAATAACAGTAAGAATGACTGACAACAACTGCTTATCCTTCATTATATAATGTCTAGAGCACTAATTAACTCCAAGAGTCTGAGATTCATGAATGTAAGTACTAATTTGACCCTTACCACGTAATGTTGATTTACCGGTACATGAAGCGGTAATTAGCTTGACCAGTCAGTAAATAGTGTTGCCGTATTATACTAGTGGAGAGTTCTATGAGTCGGCAAGTTCATTATTGTTAACAAATTATTACCGTACTCAGATTTGTGTTTCTATAAGTTGGGGAAATGTATACCAAATTGTTATTGTAGATTTTATTAGCTCATTTAACCCTCTCCCTGCTACACAGGCACAGTTAATTTGGGCATTTTGGGTCGACACCAGTGTGGAGAGGGTTAAAGGTGACATTTTGGAAGGGTACCGTATTTCCAGAAAAATATTAAATGTGAACTCCGAAAAATCACTCATGGTTCAGAGCTTGAAATTCCATCCGAACAGCTAGCATCTCCCCCAGGGAAGGGTAGAAATCCAAGATATTCTTGTTACTGGTACTGACAAGACCAAGGATGATAACTGCATTGCCACTCTACAGACAGTGCATCCTATCAATATCGCGTCAGAAAGGTAACTTTCTTAAACATTGATGCCAGGCCCCTGGGGCGGGATTTCAACCTGGAACCTTTGGCTCTGAAGTCCAACGTTCTACCACTGTGCTACCACCCGCCCCCTTGTCTCTACTACCCAGTACCAGTGGGGTATATTTAAGGTAACTGGGCCCTGTATTTTAGAGGATGGAACCAACCAATCCAATCATCCAATGAGAATAGTTTCACATATAAGAATAGCACACACCGTGGGAGTCAATCAATAGTCTATTCAAAGTGATATTTCAAAAATTGACAATGATTAAATGAACTTTTAACCTTTTGACTGGACTGGATATAAAAATAAATGCATTGACATTTAGCACAATTAAATGACTTTTGACTTTAAATCATTAAATCTATAGACAATGTAAGTTGAATGTTTTTTGTGTGCATATCTTGTATCTTTAACTTGCGGTAAGTTATACAAGCACGTGGATGTGATCAAATGCTGTAATTTGTGTAATAATAATAATAATAATAATAATAATAATAATAATAGTTATTAAAATAATAATAATAATAGTTATAATAATATTTATAATAATAATAATGTACACATATATAATTTATTTATAATAATAATAATGTACACATATAATTTACCAGCTCCATGCTCTAAAGAACACTCATTATTACCCTGGTCGATGGATTATTATGTCTTCATTATTCTTCTTAACTCCATGGGGAGTATGCAACCCAAGCTGGTATGGTCTGACACATAACCATACAAGTAGTATTTTGTTACATGGAATTATAGACAACTACTAACATAACATAGTGTGTGTGTGTGTGTGTGTGTGTGTGTGTGCGTGCGTGCGTGCATGCATGCGTGTGTGTGTGTGTGTGGTGTGTACATGTGTATGTGTGTGTGTGTGTGTCTGTCTGTCTGTGTGTGTATGGGGGTGTCTTGTGTGTGTGTGTGTGTGTGTGTGGTTCACAGATTAATAAAGAAACTGATACCATGGTGGTCTGTTTATGGTGGGAAGACAGCCTACAACAGCTATTAGTCATGGTTCTGCACATTGAAGCCACAGGTGGTACAGCTGGACCCAGGGTGATGATAACTGAACACCATCAATTAATAACTGACATCGGAAATAGTAAAATTCATATCTACATTGTTCTACATACATGTCACACAATCTTCTCTGTATGAGAAAGTATTCTCCAAAGTGGAAGTATCACCATGACTGTTAATTACTCAATGTTTTGTTTTTGTTCGTTAAAATTGGTACAGTATATTGAAAAATCTCAGTGCATTTTGTACTATTGCCATGGACTCTATGAAGCGAAAAACTTCCTAGCAAATCTATGTACGCAATTACCATGTTGTATTCTGTTATTATTTTTCTACCTCGTATGCCGAGGTTCTCGGCCTGAGTGAAATACAGTCCTCCCTTGATATAACACTGAAGTTTGGGTCCATGACATGCCACCCGCGTTATAATACCCGCAGTATATCAACGAATATAATTTGAGAAAAAAAAATTGTTGTTGGTTTTTGTTGGTTTTTTTAAATGGGGTCCACATTGGACCCCACGTTGTATCCGAATCCGCGGTGCATCGAAGGGCGTTATATCGAGGGAGCACTGTATGTGAAAGAATCTTGAAAGCTGCTCTAAATCAAAATTTAATAAAAATACTATCGATATGCTAAGATTTCATCTCATCTTCGGTTGCTACATGCTATCTGTCGTTAGAATGGAAGGATTTGTGAATCAAAACTAATGATGTTTTGGTTTAGTTTGTTGGACATACAGTTAGGATATGCTCCACCTAAAGGTGGCTCCACGTGAGAGTAAATATCAACATATTTCTGTGAGTTACAGTTCAGATACAGTAGTTAATAGCAGGCTGTAGTGCACATGCAAATTTCTGTCAGACAGTGAACTAGCGCAAGAAAAGTCGCACGCGGAAAGCCGTCTTGAGACAATAAAGCTGTCACCTGCTTGATACAGATTATTGCATTGTAGCATAAAATCGGGTTATTGTTTTATTGAATATCATATCATGTTACCATGTTGAATAACACCTCTAGTCGGTATTGGCAACCATGTCAGTGCTGACAGCTGATAGTAGGATGTTGTATCATGGTGGCTACTGCTAATATGAGGCTGCACTATGAACATTTTGCAACGGAATCACCAATAGCAAGAAATCCCAACTAATTCAGTCCTTGCACAGTGACCATGGATACACAACCAATTTACGTTTGATAGATTGTGACATCCGTGTCGTGTAACTGGCAGTTGTATCTGTGTGCTTGCATGTTTTAAAGTACTCATTAATTTTTCTGAATGTAAAAATACTAAAATAGTTATTCTGAAGTTCTATTTGAAATCCATTCAACATGGTTAATGTGTTTCATAGTGTGTCTTGTATGTTGTCAAACAAATCATAAGCAGATGAATCTGATAATTCTAATGGAGAATACTTCTAAGTAATTATACCATACTGGTGTCCCCGCCATAGCATGAGTACCCTTCAGGCATGTTTCCTCTCAGCTGACCTGAGACCAGCAGGAAAGGACAATAGTGTAGCGAAATAGGGCAAGATAAGAGACTATTATAATTTGTAGGATAGGACACGATACCGTGGTGGATGATGGGACAATATATTATTTTAGGACAAGATATTATTTTAGGTCAAGATAGGAGACTATAGTATGATAGGACAAGATAGTGTTGTAGGACAAGACAAGAGACTGGTAGGATAGGACAAGATACTATTTTAGGACAAGATAGGAGACTATCGTAGGATAGGACAAGATATTATTTTAGGACAAGATAGGAGACTATAGTAGGATAGGACAAGATACTGTTGTAGGACAAGACAAGAGACTGGTAGGATAGGAACAAGATACTATTGTAGAAGACATTGTACTATGGAAGGGTAGGACAGTACTAGTGTATGAAGACAATCCACTATTGAAGGGTAGGACAAGAAACTATTGTGGGATAGGACAATATACTATGGTAGGATAAGGCAGGAGACTGGTAGGATAGAACAAGATACTACTGTAGGAATCGTCGCAAATTGTTGAAAGATACCCACAGCGACGTTAAACTCCATATTTACTCAATCACTATTGTAGGACAAGACAAGATACTATTTTAGGACAAGACAAGTGGTAATACACGACAATAGACTACAGACTGTTTCCGTCAATCTTCTGGAGGCGCATGGTCTCGTACACAGCTTGATATCGGGGATTGACTTTCAAGCCACAGGTTTAATGTCAGCACTTGTTTTGTTGATCAAATGTCCGTGTGATTGATGATGATTGTCTTTCTGGTCTTTGTGTGCAATACAAGTCACTTAAGTACACATACTGTACACAGAATGTATATAGAGACTTGACGGTGCCAGTATTGTGGCTATCGATGTGCGTTTGTGGTCTATGAAAATATCACGATACATGTAATGTTGTTATCATGCCATTTACACCCGATGTGAGTGTGTTGGTGTTTAGCAGGAGGTAGTGATGTGATGTTCCAATAATCGATTAGTATCTACGGTTGGTTGGCCTCGACTAATGTGATGATTGATTTTGAAAGTCTACAATCAATTGTGTTTGAACATTACATACGGTGTTGGATATCAAGGAGTACCGTACACAGTGTGTGTTTACAATTCTGTTAATTGATTTATTATTTATAGTACTTTTTTTATTTCGAGTACTTCCTTTTCTTATATTTATGCATCAACAATTTTGTTTGCATAAAAATAACTCAACCAAATGCAATGCCTAAAGTTGATTGAATTAGCATGTTTATTTTTTTTTAAAGGTAAAATTATAATTGTTATTATTGATAAGAATATCAATTGGTTTCCAGCATAGTGGTGGAGCATTTGTGCTACAAATTGACTTATGACCAGACTGGAACTATTAATTGTGATGAAATATTAACTGATTCCCAGAATAGCAAGAGCAGTATGAAGAACATGTTTCCTACACGTCAACTTATGACCAAGTCATAACTGATAATTGTGATGAAATTTCTCAACCAATTCCCCAACAGTGATTGTAATCAAAGAAGACCATGTTTATTACAATTCAACGAAAGCTATTAACTGTTATTTGTAATTAAATATATCATCAAGCAATTCCTATGTTGTAATATAGCAATTGAAGAACAGCATGTTTGCTACAATATTCAACTGATAACCAGGCGGTATCTGTTATTTGTAATGAAATATCTCAACCAATTCCCAACGTGGCAATAACAATTACAGAAGAGCATAAAAACTCCATAGTACGAGTCCTCCATCATCTTCATTGGTGTTCATCATCGTTGGTGTTGTTAACACAAGCTAAGATGGGGTTTCTCAATTCATTTCTCAAGTCTACATAGCAATGTAGCTTATTGAAGCCAGACCATCTGGTTTCCCCAGTCAAGACAGACATCACCTGCGTGGACTGCCCTGTTTCCAATTACCTGTGGAATGGTCTCCCCCTGACCTCCCTGACCCCCCCCATTCTCTTTGCCTGACCCCCATTCTCTCCTCAGCTGCCTCTCTGTAAGGTTAACACAGTATTGTTCTCTGTCCTTTGATCTCTCAGGTAAGGGTCTGTCAGATGATCTTGGCGTAGGTGTAATGAACATCATTAAATAGACGTCGGGTGGGCCTGTGAAGTCGCGGCCGCGTTTCACGAAAGGGTCGTACTGCAGTCCGGGCCTAAATCTTGACATGCACCATGTTTATACTATATGATACGATACAATATATTAGTGAAAGAATCTAGAAAGTGACTCTAAACCCCAATTTTTAATTTTTTATTTTTTAAAAATGTATAGCAGAAAGACTTGAGCATAACGCTGCTCAGATGAGTTTAGCAGGAAGTGGCGTAAAATTTGACCTGATACGACCCTTTCGTGAAACGCAGGCCAGGTGAGCTTGTGGTATCCAGGGATATGGATTTCTCCATTAACATTTTTAATTAGGAAGCCAATTGGTCTTGACAAATTGTATTGCTTTGATTTTAATGAAAAGATAATAATGCTGGGAATGAATTGTCCATCTTTGGCTGGATGAACAAAAAAATTAGTGATTTGAATATGATAAAGTAGATGCAGATGGTAAATGTTCTCTAGATTATCTATTTAATAATTCACTCTTTTTCGTTATTATTATAATGATAATAATAATAATAAATAATAATAATAATAATAATAATATATAATATATAATAATAATAATAATAAATAATAATAATCACTCTTTTTCATTATTATTATAATGATTATAATTATAATAATAATAATAATAATAATAATAATATATAATAATAACAATAATAATAATAATGGCTGTTTATGATGCATCAGATCCACCCACTATAAAAGCATGCTCAAAGTG
>JAVCKZ010082014.1:0-12574 GCA_034780755.1 Lepetodrilus elevatus
GTATTTCCACGAGTGGCGCATATTGACTCTCCCACTGCGCCACTCATGGAAATATCGACTCTCCGACTCCACTCGATGAGATAAACATGATAAAAATCCTTGAATATCCTCTATATATTCTCACTTAGGCCATTATAAATTAGTTATTTGATTCCCTGGTCCACTGACTTGGCCCATTATTCTCGAAACTTCTTAAAATCTTCTTAGCTTAAGAACGTGAATAGTTCATGCTATAGGTATCCTTAATATAAAGTTAAGAACGTTCTTAGACTAAGAAGATCGTAAGAACGTTTTGAGAATTGGGCCCCTGATCTTTTCCATTTTGGAAAATAAAAATTATTATTTTTATTATATACCGCCGACTACATTCTCAGAAAACTATAATAATAAACCATGCAAGACCAAGCCTTCTTTAGACATAATTGAATATTAATTTTTCTCCTACCAGAACATAATGTACCGTATATCAAAAGTCTAATAGCAATTGCTTCTGTTGACAAGCAGTACTTCGAATTTAGTTGGAATAAAATCTGAACAATTTATGAGTCCTTATATGCTTATGATCATTATGGATCATCATCATCATAGTGTTCAATCATGATTATTTTCTGCCAACCGACCATTCATTATATATACTAGTATTCAACCCGACCAACTCGTCAAAATATCAAATGATATTTATTTATATTTTCAACCCCCCTCGACCCAAATGTTTTACACAAAAATGCACAAACCATGGAATCAAATAACTATGGCTTTAGTTCATTTTAAAATACTGTAAATATAATTTTAACTTATTACAAGAATAATATAAAGATATTTATAGTATACCTTTATCAAAAAAATATGGCCTTGTCATGTAATACATGATAAACTATTACCGGTACAAGAATAATATACAGATATTTATAATATACCTTTATCAAAAAAATATGGCCTTGTGACGTAATACATGATACATACACTATTACCGGTACAAGAATAATATACAGATATTTATAATATACCTTTATAAAAATAAATATGGCCTTGTGACGTAATACATGATACACTATGCAGTAAATTACTTCAATGAAAATTGAATACCATCAACAAACTGTTTTACATAACTGTTTTAAACAAGATAAAATATCACATGTAATATCTGAATATGTAACGTGAGAAGCTATTTCAGGACTAGGATGAATTCATCTATCATGAATTCACAGTTATTCCTATTTTTTTTCATCGCCATACATCCTAGTTACGGACCATTTGTACAAACGGATGTCCGAGTCCCGCAAAATGCGAGGACGTTTATTTTTATGAATTGTCAGTTACGAGAATGTTATCCGACTTAAAATACCGCACACACGTCACGTGCACTTCACAAGTACGGCAGTTCTCCACGTGGCCTTCATGTTGGTTGAAATTCAGCCCTAATCAGACAAACTCATAGGATCTTTAAAATACACTCAACAAAGTACATTATGGGCTGGAGAATATTTTCTAGGGAGGCATTCTACCAATTTTTCAGAACTCGACTTGAGGAATCTGGTGCCAGTCTTCTTCCATCTGCAAGTTCTTGAAGGGCCACTGAAGTCTGTAGTTTGTAAATCCTTCATTGTTATAGTAAATTATATAAAATTAAATGTATTTGTCCCCAAAAGCTAATGTTGTATAGGGTGTATAATATTACCTGATTTGACCCAATACATCAGTGTATGTGTAAAAGATTACACCAGGCGGAAACAAAATGACAAAATGTTGATGAAATATTGAGTAGATCTGGTGATACTTCTGCAGATTGGCACTATTGCCATGACCAGATTTGCAAATAAATATATATTAAAGCTTATTTTCTAACGAAAATAAAGCATATGTACATATCATGCAATGGTGGCATATACATATATATTCATAACACATTTGACATATCTAAATGCAATTAATGAGATAGAAATATATAACATTTTGATATCGCCATGTAACTTAACTGTCAATCTATATAACATGTGGTCAGATAGTGATCATCAACAACACAATAACAAAGAATCATATTGTCACATAGCTTCATATACTTCATACGGCCGTACAAGTGTGAAACCTGTGTGTGTGTGTGTGTGTGTGTGTGTGTGTGTTTGTGTGTGTGTGAGTGAATGAATGAATGAATGAATGAATGCATTGCACAGTTCCAATGTAATGTCACCCTTAGCTATGTATATACCGGTATATACATCAGTATTTGGACCTGTTGTCACAGGTATCTATATTTACACATTTACACATATTGCTAGAGAGAATATTTCCTGTGTCTCTTCAGTGTACCCTAGATATAACACTGACTCTACAGTGTATCCTAGATATAACACTGACTCTACAGTGAACCCTAGATATAACACTGACTCTACAGTGAACCCTAGATATAACACTGACTCTACAGTGTATCCTCGACATAACATTATCTCTACGGTGTATTCCCAGTTTTGATTGATTTATTGAATCA
Source organism: Lepetodrilus elevatus (assembly GCA_034780755.1). NCBI lineage: Eukaryota > Metazoa > Mollusca > Gastropoda > Lepetellida > Lepetodrilidae > Lepetodrilus > Lepetodrilus elevatus. The sequence goes on from JAVCKZ010082014.1 coordinate 2,486, forward strand.
GTGCTTTACGTCGCGATAGGAATATTTCGCCCTCGGCATACACCGAATCTACAGGATAATCCTTGGTACATCACTGACTGATGGGACCGCGATATGCCCCCTGTGTATGAGTAACCCGTGTTCTGTACAATGTACATGGTATTACTTCCATCTGCAAGTTCACTGACTGATGGGACCGCGATATGCCCCCTGTGTATGAGTAACCCGTGTTCTGTACAATGTACAAGGTACTACGTGTGTAGGATGTTCTTGATGGTGGAGGTGGTGTCCCCGCTAGAACTCCTCCTAGAGATGACTTTCCCAGCGTAGGCGGCTTCGTGTTCCTTGATCTCAGTGGCTCTCTTGTACAGCTTGGCGGCAGTCTCGAAATCTTTCTGCAAGAAAACAAATACTTGCATAATCTACTGGTATCTGTACAGAATGCTCAGACCTGGTTTCTTTCTTTTTATTGAATTATAGCTTTACGCTACAGCAGTAGTTAATTCTCAAGTCTCTGAGACGTATACAAACCCAAGATGCTTGGAAAACGAGGTTGCTTTAAAAGGAAGCTGCTTGCCAAATGGTAACACCACAACATGTTCAACCTATGCTTCCGTGTGTGGCAATAATAAATCATAGATATTTTCTGTACTTACAAACTGCGCCAGACAAATTCTGAATAATTCCATACACAAATATTTGTTTCTGCATTTTGTACAGCAAGTTTAACATCTATACACTTCATTCGTCCAAAAATAAACAATTTTCCATACCATTTCGTATTTCATGACTGCCAGGTTTCTGAGAGTCTCAGCGACTGTTGGATGGTTTGGTCCACATGTCTCCTCGTAGATCTTCAGAGCTCGTTCATACAGCGGCTCTGCTTCACGGTATTTGTTCTGAAGGAGACGCAGCTAGTTAGTAGATAGACAAACACCCAGCAGTCGTAACTATGTTCTATGTCAATATGGCCATGAAACACTTCTCCACACTTTAACACTCATTAGGCCATTTAGTTAATTGGTTGTTAATTGTTAATAAAATAGTTGTGGTAATAGTAAGCTGTGAACAAATATTATTAGTCATTCTTCAAGAAAGTACGGTATTGAATTTGTTTTCTTTTCAATTGTGTAAAATATCAGATAGCCTGCAGGATCAGCTCAAGATTCCTGTTATTTAACATATAGGAACTGTACAACTTGTACCAACAAAAATAAATAAAATAAAAACCACAACATAAAACATACATGTTGTGATTAGAGAACATTATTCCTGTTACCTGTATTTAACATATATAGGGGCTTGTACAACTTATGCACACACAAAAAAATACTTGTATTAAATAAATACTCCATAAATCATATCTGTTGTGAGTGGAGGACATTATTCCTGTTATTTAACATGGGGTCTGTACAATTTATGCACCAAAATATTTTTAGAAAAAAAACCACAAAACCTACTTGTTGTGAGTAGAGGACCGCAAGATTGACCAGGGCTGTGGCCACCGAAGGATGAAATGACCCGAAGGATTTCTCCCTGATCTCCACAGCCTGCTTGTACAGCGGCTCAGCTTTCTCATATTTACCCTGCAGAAAACACAAGGTAGGCCCTGTAGAACCATCCTCTAGCATACAGGTCCAGTGACTACTTCATACACCACTGGCCCTGGGACATTAGGGCTACATGTGAAACTGTTATTGTCCACTCAGATCAATCCAAATTAAAAAGTCACAGATTAAGTCAGTCAGGGAGATCTTCTTTGTCCTTCTTTATTTTGTATATATGCAAATATATTCAAAACGACTTGTGCAAAGAGATAACATAATAGGTCAACATCGGTCTCAGGGTCAGCAAGAAATTTCAGCTTGCAAAAACCTGCAACCCTGGATATCATGCTGGTAACTAATATCCTGAAATGCTTTTTGGTATGTCACTACAAAACATATATTCTGTGTATAGGTAGTTGTAGGACGTAGAGAGACGCAGCCAACTGACCTGTTTCTTGTACAACATGGCCAGGTTCTTGATGATGCCAGCACAGGCAGGACTGTCCCCACTCAGATACTGACAACACAGAAATACAGGAATAGGGTGCGTTTGGTTAGTTGTCGCACAAGTCTACATGAACAATGAAGGTATTAATATGTCATGTAAAATTAACTTTGATCACTAGAATTCTATATTTATGTATGTCACTTATTAATAACTTTCATCATTAGAATCTCATATTTCTATGTCATTTTCAATTAACTTCTATAATTAGAATTCTATTTTCCTATTTTTAATGTACGATTAACTTTCATAATTAGAATTCTATATTTATATGCAGGGATAATAAAAAAAATGCCAGGTGTGCCCTAAGGCACTGACTTTGAAAGTCAGGTGTGCCATTGAACTTTTAGGTGTGCCTAGTGTTTGTACTGAATTGTAAACAACAAACATGCAGAGATGCCAATCTTTCAGTACTCGTCAGTACTCATCAGTTCCAGCCAGTGCATGGGTTTAACCTTTCATGACCACTGGCACAAATGTACCCTAACTTTAATATAATTCTATATTTCAATATATCACATGAGATCAACTTTAATAATTCAGGGTTTCTCCGAATGCGCAATCCTACGCAAAAATTGAAAGTTTGGACGCACTTTATTAATAAGTATATCAACATGCGTCCTCGGGACTCTAAAAAATTGAAACCTAAGTGGAATCCTGATAATTAGAGTTCGATCCATATTTCTATATGCAACATAAGATTAATAACGGAAAATTTGTCCAAATTCCGAGGAGACAAGTACGTACCCGCAGTCGTATTTCCAGCGCTCTCTCATAAAGAGGCTCCGCCTTGTCAAACTGCTTCCTGTCGTTGTAGAAGGCGGCCAGATTGTTGAGAGATTGTGCGAGGTCTGGATGATCGGATCCCAGCGTCGCCTCGCGCATCTCCAGCGAACGTTTGAAGAATGATTCAGCAGTGCTGAAACAGTCAGATTGCAAAATGTATGATATCTTGACCTTTTCAATGTTCAGTCATCCATGATATTTACCAGTGTTCAAAATCTGCTGGAAAATTAAACTGAAGTCAAAGCTACAGTTTTTATTATTAAAATGAAATATAATTTGGTTAACAATAATAAGGATGATGTGCACATTTATAATGGACCAAACCTAAACCTATGGTGATAGTGCTATAATTATGATCGCGGTCAATGGATCAGCGTGCTCCAATTTTCGCTCTTTACTGTGCTTACTCAAAGTTGCTCTGCAGATAGTACAAGACTCCGAGTTCGTTGAGCGTGCGAGCTTGTTCTGGCGAGTCCGAGCCCATTGCTAACTCCTCTAGGTGAAGAGTTCTCCTTCGTAGAACATCCATACCACGCATCTGACCCTGCACAACACAACAGTAGTGTTACATCTGATTGGCAATAACATCATTAAGGTAGGAACCATTGTGTCAGTTCTACCTCAATGCATTTCTTACATAGACAGTCATACTAAGTGTGTAATGTCTGAACTCACAGAATTAACTCTTGGAGTTCTTGCATTCTTCTTGATCGTCATGGCTCTCTTCCTCAGAGGTTCGGCTTGTTCGTGTCTGAAAGGTTACATTAATATAGTGAGAGGTCTTGTATTACAGGGGCCCGTTCCACAGAACAATCGAGAGCAAATCCTGCAGTAACTAGGGGATACGGAATCTAACCATGTTTTACCTCAGTCAAGCCTAAGATACACAGACAATAAGACCACGTGTAGGGCTCCAGTCCTTTCGACCCATTATTATCCACATTGTATTTTCTTTTAATATTTTTGTTTTATTCTTTTCTTGTATAAAGATGTTTAATATACAATTTCATTGGTAATTAATTACATTTGGGAGGGTATCTTCATCCCACTTACTTTTCTTGTTTCTGGTAGACGAGATCCAATGCGTCCTCGGAGGCTCCATGACCAAAACTGTAGGGATATTGACCAATACACCTCGAAAAGTGTGGGTGTAACTCTTACATATCAATATAGAGTTATAAGAGTAACAAGCCTTACTTTTCTTGTTTCTGGTAGAGGAGAGCGAGCGCATCCAGCTCCTTGGCCACGTGGTAGTGGTCTCTGCCGTACGCGTTCTCGTAGATGTCCAGAGCCTGCTGGTAGTATGCCTGAGCCGTGGAGAACTTGCCCCACTGCGCGTGGAGGCCGGCAAGTTGGTGGAGAGACAGCGCCACCGCGGGGTGGTCCGGATCCAGCGCCGTCTCACGCACCTCCAGAGCTCGCTGCAGTGCCGGCAACGCCTGTCAGGTGTAAGGAGATTGCAAAATTACAAGGCTGCTCTGTGACCTTCATGGTACCCAAAAGTATAGGGGCATTTTATTTGCACAAACTGGCTAGGTTCAGCATACGCTACTTACTTCCTGCGGCTAGAATGTTTTATGTGCAAGCCAACCGGCGAATTTCTAGCCGACTTGACTGGTGACCGGCACATTTTGGTTGGAGGAAAGTCAGCAAAGTTGGTTTATTTGCCCTTTCACCATTTCGCCATACTCTCGAACAAGCCAAAGCAGTGCACGCCAAACTTAGCCGGGCTACGCAAAATCAATTATATCGATGTGTAATCTCATTAACCATCTTCACTAATAAATTAAGTGAGTAGTTATTTGTCCAAATGGTAATTCAAACAGTACCTACCTGTTTGATATAAGTAATCAAAACACTACATATCTCTGTGAGAAGTCTGGTTCGGACACTACTTACAGGGCACTGCGGGCAACTTACTTTTTAACAATTTGCACCTTTGGTGCCTATACTACTTGCCCGGACTTGCTCTGCGGGCAAGTAACTCAGAATGTTAGTCTAGAGCCCTGACTTACCTGTTTGAGAAGTCCCATATCTTTGAGGAAGCGGCCCAGTGTTTCGTACATGTCGGCTATCCTTGGTAGTGTCACACTACCGTCGCCACGCCCGACACCTACAACAGCATCATGTCACCCCTGGAGTCAGTGTCTGTCATTAGCCGACACTGTCAACTTCACATATAACCCTCCTATGGTCTATGTCTAGTTACAGGCCATGGGTGGTATCCTATAAACAGCTTAAGTTTTTAACAACCAAAATCTTAATTATCAACCTATTTTGACAAAACCTTCTGTATTTGCCTTGGTCAAACTTTACCAAAGCTATGTCTAAAACCTCAGACTAATCCTATAAAGAAAACTTAGTCAAAATGTGTTGCAAAGTTAGTGTTTTGCTGACTTAAGTCTTAAGCTGTTTATAGGATACCGCCCCATACCTAATTATAAACTACATCTGGGTCAACAAATAACATATAGCATTTTATTACTAATATTAGTCACTTTTGAAATTATATTTTCAAAGCTTTACCAAATATAGATTTTTTTAATACCAGAAACAATCTATACTATCCTACAATGTTCTATTTTAAATTTCTTATTGTTGAATGTTGCTGGTAGTAACAGACCCAGGATGACAACTGCATTGCCATGGTAAAGAGAGAACATCTTATGAATATCGCATCAGAAAGGTAACTTTCACGAACAACGATGCCAGGCTCCAAAGACGGGATTTGAACCTGGGGCCTTTGGCACCGAAGTTCAAATGTTCCACCACTGCGCTACCACCCACCCACTATCCTATAATGTGACTCACTCTCTTCCAGTTTCTTGGTGGCACGGAAGTAGGCATCTGCCATGGAGTTTTTGTCACCACCTACGATCTGCCAGTAGCTGATCAGCTCAGAGCAGCGACCTCTGCAGCACGGAAACATGGATCGTCATTTTTCGGTACAGCAAGGTATTTTTTTCCAATCTACTCAGGGATAGAAATTAACACTAGCCTACTAGCCTAGGCCATTTTTCCCAATGCTAAAAGTATCCTAAAGATTTGTAGAAATGCATGGTCTTTTTTGTAAACATTCGTTCATTATTCGAGCTAGTACATTTTAAAGGGTTTGTTTCTATTGCTAGAGAATATATTGATAGGTGAATATAGTTTTGTATATTTTAGTAGTAGAAGAGTTTATATTGAGCACAGATAATGAAAAAAATGACAATACATTTGAGATTTTACGTCCACTTCTATCAATATGAGCCTCATTTTTGTAATATATTTTAATCTTTTTTAAATGTTGGCAGAACAATTGAAATAATTGATTACTCAAGTATAGACTGACAAAGATAGAAAATGTGTCTGAAAGAGTCCCAAATGTATAATATAAATATGAAGAAATGTTTACCTAGTGTGAAATCTTCAATCAAATATTTGCACTAAACGTGACTAAATATATCAACTTCTAGCTATAAATGATCAGAAAAAAACCCACATAGAATATTAAACTATCATTAAGAACTACAAAAGGCCTTGCATCTAGAACAATGCAGATAACTGCAAAGGAGATAGAATGAAAGTATGTGAGACATGATAGCCTCTATCCGACTCACATATAGACTAACTGACTGACAGATTCACAGACAGACAGACAAACAAACTGATTGGCTAACCAACTAACTCACAGACTGACAGATTGACTCACTTAGCATACATTCTCTGGAAGATACACAAATTGAGGATGCAGTTTTTCAGTCCTTCCTTGTTCCCCGTTTGTCTCAGTAGCCATGGCAACTCGTCACAAACACGACACGTGACACGGCCCGGTCTGAAAACAACAGCGATCATTACATAAACAACAGATGTAATTTTATTCAAAATTGATACTTTCTACATAATAAATAAAATGGTGCTGTATTTTTTCTCTCCAGACGTTGGGATAGCCAAGCGATAGACTTAAAATACATCGTCATAGTAAACCTGTGAATACAGCGTCATAGTAAACCTGTGAATACGAGTTGGTAGGTGGGGCTGAGGACAATAATTGTCCTGAGATAGCACAGACAGTCTCGTATGTATTTTTACACCAAATATATCATAATAAATAATAAATAAGGAGAGGACTATGACAAGTCTTTCACCTTTGTCTGATGCTGTTGATTTAGAGCCAATAAAATATGTTGAAATTAATTAATAATTGTGCGACTTGACAACCAATAGTGTCGAATCACTGGGACATTTGGCTAAGGACAACGTGCTCTGCGACAGGTCAGACAGGTCATTCTCTCATAAGGTAACTTTACTGAATATTGATGATGGGTCCGCAGCGTGGTTACAAATTCAGGACCGATGGCTCTTGTCCAACAATCTACCAGTGTGCTGCCTCTCTCCCACTGAAGATACGGTGAGAAGTAATCCACCAGCTCTGAGATACGTACTGAAGATACGGTGAGAAGTAATCCACCAGCTGCGAGATACGTACAGAAGATACGGGGAGAAGTAATCCACCAGCTCTGAGATACGTACAGAAGATACGGGGAGAAGTAATCCACCAGCTCTGAGATACGTACTGAAGATATGGGGAGAAGTAATCCACCAGCTCTGAGATACGTACTGAAGATACGGTGAGAAGTAATCCACCAGCTCTGAGATACGTACTGAAGGTACGGGGAGAAGTAATCCACCAGCTCTGAGATACGTACTGAAGATACGGGGAGAAGTAATCCACCAGCTCTGAGATACGTACTGAAGATATGGGGAGAAGTAATCCACCAGCTCCTGCTGAACAGCCTCCAGACTACCCTCGGCCTCCTCCTTGCCCAGACAGAAGTCAAACACCGCCTGTCGCACCTGTGACAGAGACACATCCTGTCAAACATCAAGTCAAACACCAAGTCAAACACCAAGTCAAACACCAAGTCAAACACCAAGTCAATCAAACACCAAGTCAGTCAAACACCATGTAAACACCACACCCAGGGCTGATCCCATAACCATAACCCTAGAAACCCAAGGCTGTTCGCATAACCCTAGATAACCAGGGCGACTCCCATAATCCCAGACACACGGTGTGTACCATAATCCCAGACAACCAGGGTATCGTTTCTGAAAACTTTCATATCGCGTAACCATGTCTAATCCATGGGGATCAGGCACCTATGAGAATGCTATAGTGGACATGAGAGCTTTGAGAAACGATAGCCAGGGCAGTTACCTGTTCGTGAGCAAAGGTGAGGATGCCGGCGTGGTACTTGATGATGAGGTGTGAGCAGAACACCTGGGAGATGAATGCCAGGAACGTGCACGTCAGTCGCGGCAGTAGTCGGGTCAGCTCCACCTCCTGCACTCCACAGCGACTGGCACAGATGTATTGCAGGATCTGTGGAGGGAATCCCCGAGTCAAGCCTCGTCTTTATGATACATACCAGCATCAACAGAGTGAGCAATGAGTATATATGCAGCGATAAAAATCAACTTTAAAACTTACTAGCCCGAATAGTGATTCAAATAACAAATGTTATGAATTTCTACTAGCATTTAGGATACCTATAGTATTGGGAGAAATGGCCCAGGCTAGCAAGCTAAGTGTTAATGTTGTTCCCTGTAACCATGTCAACATCAGTACATTGCATTAAGCCCATGTAGACGGGTGTGATATAAGATGCTCCTACTGGTCTTTGGCCAGTGGGATTACCCCTTTGGCTCAGTCTGTAGAGTGTTGGACTCACAATCCAGCAACTCGGGTTCGAATCCCAGGGTGATCGGCATGATCCTGTTTCACCCACAACACACCAACCAGAAACAGCATCACACAGTACATCACACAAACATCACATTGCATTAAATACACAATTCAACATGCACATCAAAATACAGTATTGCACATCACTGGACTCCATCCATCCACAAGGTTCCTCCAACTATGTGCTCACAATACAAGAACTGTCATCTCCAAAACATTACTACGGTGCATATTTTTTTAAACAATATTTATTTGAAAACTTCTGGGATTCATGAACAGCCAACTAAATGACTATCTGAACAAGTCTCCAAAAAAAAAAAAAGTGTGCATATTAATTTGTCTATGCATACTGAACACATCAAAGAACTTCAACTACTCCGTCATCATTACCTGTCTAATAAGACCTTTAGTTTCCTGGGTCTCATACTCGGTCTGCAGGATCTGTACGGCCACTAGACACAGATCTTCACAGTCCACAGTGGCCAACAAGCTGTCCAGGTGTTCGGTCAACTTCTCCTCGTGGCGACAAAAACTGAATTATACAAAGAGAACTTCAGTTTAGGCTCCGACTACAATACTCAAACCGTGGGTATTGTTTCTAGAAGCTCTCATATCCACTATGAGACCATAGCGCTCTCGTAAGTGCATGATACCCATGTATAAGAGATCGCTACGAGAGTCCTTATGGTCTCGTAGTAGATATGATACCCTGCATATGGATGCACTCGGTCTAAATATTATAAAATACATGCTACATTGAATGCTGAAAGACAGTATGATGGCAGTGTGGCGGCCATGTTTGTTACCTGGCGATGTGTCTGGCAAGAATCATGACATATAGAGGGCAACACGTAGCTGGGGTTCGGCAGTGCGTCAGTATCTTCGACTCCAGGTCCGGTATGATGGAAGCATCCAGGGTAGCTAACTCCGCTCGGATCAACTCCTTCACATTCTTATTGGTCAGCGGTTCAACATATAATGTCGGCCAGGACCTGAAATCAAAAACATGTAGAAACTCTGCATCACAGCTGGAATTTGTAACAGAAAAAATAATAGAACAAAAATGTAAGAAAATGTGTTCTTCTTGTGATTACAGGTTGATTTTATTATTTTTATCAAATGCTTGTATCTTTGTATTCCAATTAAATAAATATAGATCAAGAAATATGTAATGAATTATTATGCAGCTTTTGATGTCTGAAAATGTGTATTGTAAGGGAGCCAACTCTGAATATGGAATGGTGAATAAGGGAGATAATCCTATCCAGTATTATCGTGCATATCTTTTCGTTATCAGTTTTTGAAAAACCACTTTTTCGAACAGTCATAATTTACAGATTTATCATGTTATAATGAGAGATATGTCATCAATAACACAAGCATAACAGGGACAACTTCCACAAACAACCTTACGCTTATTACTTTGAAAACCGGATACTTAGAGAATAACCCACAAGATATGATTGATTACGGAAAATATGTCCCGAGTGAAATTAATGTTCACAGTTCCAAGCTTTAGCGAGGAACTTTGAACATTAATT
>JAVCKZ010082025.1:0-12573 GCA_034780755.1 Lepetodrilus elevatus
GCACCGCCGATGGTTGCACCATCACGCAACCATTGGTAAGTGAATGCACCTAAACCGTCCCCATCAGAAATAGCCGATGTGTCGGCGGTCAGCGTTTGATCCTCAGTAGTGGCACCGGTAATGGTGGGAATACCCTCGGGTAAATAATTAATCGTGACATTCTGGGAAAACTCCGAGGTATCGCCATAATTTCCGCCACCTAAATCAACCGTTGCTGTAGCGGTGACCTGTTCACCGGACGCAATCGAGGCGATTATGGTTTGACTGAAGCTAATATCACCACTGGCATCGGTTGTGACATTAACAAAACCAAGATAACGCTCGGCCTCGCCATGTCCCGAGCCATCCGCCGTGGTATTGGCAAAGAATTCTATGCGGTAGTTTTTATTCGCTTCGGAGTTGAGGGTGCCGGAGATGGTGACATCTGTTCCATTGGTGACGCTGGTGATAACGGGAAAATTTTGGTAATTATTGGGGCCAGCGTCGTCGTCATTGGGATCATTAGCCGTAACACCATTGGTGCCTAGTTCAATACCAAGATCCCCACTGGCGTAGATTTTGTTACCCAGCAGGGCATTGTTTACCGTTGCATCATCGTCAACTGTAATGCCATCTTCTGCACTGTAGGCGATGGTGTTGCCCTCATTGGGGTTGATACCACCAATGGTATTATCCGTTGCCCCGGCTCTTAGCAAAACCCCTTTTTTGTTGCCAAGGTTATCACCCGCGCTATTGGTACCAATAGTGTTTCCTTGTACTGTATTACCGGTGGTACCAGCCTCTGCTATTTCAATACCGGCACCCTTAACCGTATTCCCGCCAATGATATTTGCAGATTCAGGTGTTGTCCCGCCCACGGTATTGTTACTGGAACCACTGATTTTTATCCCCGAGTCGTTATTCCCCAACACACTGGAAACGGCGGCGTTAACACCAATCTTGTTACCACGAATGAAGTTACCCGCTGTCGTATTTCGAAGCTCAATACCCGCACCGTTGTTTCCAGAAATAAGATTCCCCTCTGTGGAATCATTGTTATTGTCCAGGTCTGTACCGATAATATTGCCACTACCACCCACCACATCTATGCCGCTGCCTGTATTAGCAATGGCATACGCCCCTGTAATATCCGTACCAATATAGTTGCCTTGAATCTTGTTAGCTCCAGTTCCAGAAATAATGATTCCGTGACCATTATTCCCAGAAATAATATTGCGGGCAACCGCTGTTGGTCCACCCACAATATTTGCGGTTGCATTGTTATCGATATAGATACCCACCTCATTCGCCAATGAGCTGGTACCGGCTTTGTTGACACCGATGAAGTTGCCACGAATAACGTTTCCATCACCACCAATAACCTTGATGCCATGACCCGCTTTATCCGTATTGCCCGAAATGGTATTCGCTTCTATGGTGTTTGTATTACCTAAAATATAAAGACCTACGGCATTCCCATCACCACTGTTACTACCAGCGATATCCGTTCCCAGATAATTTCCCGCAATAGTATTGTTATCGGATCTAATGATAATACCGGAGCTGTTATAGCCTCCTGCAAAGTCATTAATGACCAAACCCCGTACGGTGCTGCCATTGCTACCGGAAGCCAGATCCAATGCGTGACTCGTCCCAGCTAATGCACCATTGAGTTCTATAATGGGTACACCGCTGAAATCCGGCTCGCTGGTTCCATCGATGGTGACCGCCTGGGTAATCGCAGGCAACGCAGAGGTGAGGTTGATGGTATGCGGCCCCGCACCGCTGACATCAAAACGAATCACATCTGGCCCACCTGCTCCATTGGCGGTATTGTTTGAGGCTATTATCGCTTCACGCAGCGAAATGCCATCGGCACCTGGGTTTGCGATCAGAGTGTTTATGTCGGTGGTTGTTCCGTTTACTGTATCCGAAGTATTCGTAACAATCAGCACGCCAAAATTAGTTGCTAAGGTTAGGTTTGTGGTGGCTGTTGTACTGTTGCCGGTATTATCATCGGTGGCTACAAATTCAATGGTGCGCGTTTCGGAATACGGTGCTGTGTGAGTGTTGTCGTAAGTGATGGTGCGCAACACTTGCTGGTAATGGGCCGCCGTATCGCCACCACTGAGTGTTAGTACACCAGTCGTCGCACTGTAACTAGCGGAAATACTGGTGCCACTGGTATCTGCAGAGAGAATTTCATTGGCACCGTCCCGCTGATTGGTAATCGTTACCGTGAGTCCTGTCAGATTATCGCCTTCAGCATCGCTTAACGCCGCATCCGTATCCGCAATCAGAACGGTGCCGTTTCCTTGCGTCCAGGTTTGATTAAAATCGATGCCTGTTGCACTTGAACTTTCATCAGCATCCAAATCAAGGGTGGGGGCATCGTTCACAGCATTCACCGTAATCGCAATGCTATCGCTGTCTTTTCCAGGTGGTGCATTCATGGCGGCGCTGGCGATTTCCTCAGAGCTTAATGCGCGGCTGTAAACGCGGGCATCATCCATCAAGCCTTGGTAGAAATAACCACCCGCCGTGGGATGACGGCCCATGGTGGTATTATTGGGCGGCGATGGGCCATATTTAATCGAAGTACCTACCGTATTGGTAGCTATAACAGCTCCATCGAGGTACATTTTAAATGTATCGGCGGTATCATCAAACGTGACCGCGACGTGGTGCCAAACTGTTTCGAGGTTGGAAACGTTGGCGTACATTATATGCCACCCGTTACCATCTGCCTTATCAATATGTGCTGAGAGTTTGCTTGAGTTTTCAACTCTCAATACGACGGAATTACCCAGTGATATAATTTCTCCATCGTTGTTGCCCGATAAATTGACCCAGGCACTTAGCGTTACATTGGCAGGATTACCATACAGCCCGGCGACTTCCACGCCATCGTCCACGCCATCGAATTTCAACACATTGCCACGGGTTGCATCATTTTCGATGATTGCACCGGTCACCGTGCCATCATTGATCGTTCCCGGGCTGCCGTCAGCACCCAGGTTGCCAGCATCATCAAATGAATAGGCGCCCACCAGAGCGGCATCATCATAGGTGGTTATTTGTAGAGAAACCGGGCCATTAAAATCCGGATAGGGGGTAAATTGCAAACCGTCCAGCGCGGCGTTGATATCACTTAAGCTGCCCTGAATCGTTATTGTTGGGCTGTTATCACTACCTGCCGTAATCGTTAGCCCAGTGGTGCCGGATAATTTTAATTTGCCATCATTTACCGTTAACGTTACATCTAAGTTATTTGTACCGACATCCACATCCGTAATGGAAATTAAATTGTTATTTGCAGCGTTAAACGTCAATGTATTATCTTCATCGATGGGCTGCGCCGCTGGCAGAGTATTAACCGGCGCTTCGTTCACATCGCTCACTTGAATCGTGATTACTTCATCGTAGGTGAGGTTACCTAAGTCGGTGACTCGAACGGTAATGTCATGACTAATAGCGGATTCGTAATCCAGCGTAGCACCGGCTTTGACACGAATTTCCCGACCATTGATTTCAAAATTACTGGAGGGGTTTGCGAGGGAGTATGACAAAGTATCACCCGCATCCGGATCGACTGCGGAGAGAAAGCCGACAACGGTATCGGCTGGACTATTTTCTGGAACGGCTTGGACAGTGATCCAGTTTGTTGTTGCTGCGCTTGTTATCGTACCGTGATTATTCAAGCCAGATTTATCAGATATAGTGGCAGCACTGCCGTTATTAAAATCATAATGCAGTAGCAAATTACTCGCGTAACTGGTATTTACTTCTGCATTTGTTAACGCTCTGTCAAAAACTCGAAGATCTCTTACATCACCTTTAAAGCTTTGTAACAAGGTAAGCGTGCCCGTTGAATCCACAATTTTAGGTAGGCTTGAATGCGATGCAATTGGCACGCCATCCAAATATATTATTACGGTAGCGTCTGTGCCGTTTGCATTAAGATCAACGGTAAGGGTTACAGTTTGCCAAGTATTGGTGATTAACTCACCACCGGGACTTTCAGCAGCGCCTAGCCACGCACCATTGTTATATTGATCGTATTCTAGCCTTCCGTTATGGAGTTGCAGAAAAAAACCGTCATCATTGTATTTTTTACCATCACCACTTGAATCTGTATCACTTTGCTGTTGTACAAGGGTGTAAGACCAACCAGCCGCATTAATCCACTCTGGTTTAATCTCCATTTCAACCGTAAAATCAGTTCTATTATCTAGTGACAGATTTTGAACAGTAATGCCTTGATCAAAGCTATTTGCTAAAGAAAGTGCGCCGGAAGTTACAATATCAGTCGGTGCGTTATTGGCGGCCACTTGTATGCTGACCACTTTATCGTAGCTCAAGTTACCCTCATCGGCAGCACGGATCGTGATGTTATGGCTACTATTATTGGCATAAACGAGTTGTGAGCTATCGGCCACGGTAATAACACCCGTGTTGCTATCAATGGCAAATCGCCCGTTAGCATTATCGAGTAATGTATAGGTGTGAGTATCACCATTATTGGGGTCTGTGACACTGGCAATAGTCGCAACGAAGGTGCCGTTGGCAGCGGTCTCTGCTATGACGAGAGTTGTTGGACTCAGCGTAATGTCGGTGGGGGCATTATTGGTGAAGAGTTTGTCAATATCATCTGTAGTCAGTGCCCGTCCTTTATAGAGGCGGACATCATCCATTTGGCCATCGAAATCTCCGGTGGAAGCAGATGATGCGCCGATGTATAGGGTATTCCCGGCATTGATATCTCCAACTTCTTCACCAACCAATGATGTATAGGAGGCTCGGAGTGTATTATCGACATATAGCTTATAGTCATCGCCACTCCGCGTACCTACAACTTGATGCCAAGTGTCGTCAAAAGTGCCGTTAGCATACACTTCGGCATAATAACTGCCGTCTTTAACTTGAAACCTCAAGACTCCTGACTCGCTATAGACTAAAAACCCGCGACTACCACCGAAATCACCAATGAGGCGATGGGTGCCTGCATCTTGTTGCGATGACTTAAACCAAAACGAAACCGATAAATCACCACTGCCAAAATCTAGTGAAGTGTTATTAGGTGGAGTATCCTTGGGAATTTCTACCCGATCAAAATTCCCGGAAAAATCCAAAGCATGACTGCCTATGTGGCCCGCTGTATAAGTGGGGGAATCTGTGAGTGTCCCATCGTTGTTACCGTTCGAATCATTAGCCGAGCTGCCACTGCCTTCGTCAAACTGCCAGTGGCCCACCAGGTCGGTGGTGGTATCTAGCGCACCCACCCAGCTTAATTTGAGACTAGGATTGATGATAGCGTTTGATTCAATCGCGCCAGATTGATATTCAAGCTCCCAATCGCCCCCACGTTCGCCGCTGCCGGTTATGTCATCCGATGCCGCCACATCAGCGCCCGTCAGTTGCGCCAGCGAATCCACCAGCGCCTCACCCGTTTGCGTGGCGGCGAGGTTACAGCCGTAAATCAGTAAATCGCCCTCGGCCGACAGGGCGCTGCCCCAGTTTTCGATGCTGTTTTGATACGCTGCCAGGATGCCGCTGTTCAACGTGGTAGTGCCCAACGAGATGGCACCCTCGCTGCCGTGGGAAATTAAATGCACGGCATCCAAACCGGAATAACCCGAGAGGATTTGGTTCAATTGTTCGATGCCGTCCCGGGAAGTATCCAGCAACACGACTTCGATTAAATCCGCTTCGGTGGATTGGGCGAGAATGTCGTCGATGAGTTGTTGATACTCCGGCGTGGCGGTATCGACAATCACCAGCTCGTGATGAAATTGAGCTGCGTTCTCGGAGAGTACGGCGGTATCACTTGCGACTACCTCTTCCTCGTCTTCATCCAGGAAAATAATCTCGTAGTCATCCTCCGTAAACGGAGCATTCTCACGTTGAACGTCGGAGGGTAAATCCACCACCCGATACTCCGCCACCACAGGCGCAGACCCCAGCGTGGAAACCACCTCGGGTGCAAAATCGGCAGAGTATAAAATCCGTGGCTCCAACTCCTCGATGCGTGGAGGGCTGGGACGGATTCTCTGATTGGATTTTATTTTTCCCATTTAATAATTTTAAACTTCCTTATTTAAAATATTTTTCACTACAATTATTCACCACGGAGGACTCGAAGAAAATTTTAGGATTTTGCGAGGAGGCATTAATCTCTAGAGGATGCTCCCTAAAAGGAATAAAATTTCTCTGCTTTTAACCCTAAAACCTTCGTGTCCTTCGTGGTGAATAAGCTTTATAAAACAAGACGCTTTATTCCATTTTTCAATAACTGTTCGTTAAAGTTAATAAGTAGGCCTATCTTAAGAAGAAAAACTTAAGATTTATTACGAAGAAACCGGCTAAAGCCTGGAGGTTAACTTTAAAGAGGTGGAGATAACATCTGGTTTTAACCCAAGAAACCTTCGTGGACTTTGTGTTCTTCGTGGTGAAACCCATCCACGCTATCCAGTGAAGGCAGGGCACGCGAGTTGATAACCCCAATATGAGGACAATCATCCGTGCTGGTGATGTGAAACTATTTATTCCCACAATATCCCTATATTGTTTCCTCCCGCATTCCTTGCGGGTTCTTTTACCGTAAGGTGTATGACACGGTGCTTATACACCGGTCAGTTTGGCGATCGCGGAGGGTATTGCACACTAATGCAGTATGCTTGGACAAGCGGGCTACAAAATGAATGGGAGTTTCGTCTATAGCGCTGGGCTACATTCCGATTAATGGGATGTAAAAAGGGATGGTAGGAAAAAGGATAACGCCCTATCCGTGTCTTCCTTCTGCCTCCCATTGCTGACCAGTTTTACGAATACTGGCGCTGGCCCAGAAGACCAATCCAGCAACGGCGAGTACTATCAACGGCATACGTGAGTTGACCCACCAGTCAACAATGATGACATAAGAAAAACCTTCGGGATCATATCCTACCGTCATCTTATCACCCACTTCAAAATTGTAATTTGAGGCAGGAAACCTGACGGAAGCCTCGTGAGTTTCCCCGGTTTCATCAACAAAGGAAAAAGTGGGGGAGTAGGTATTTGACGTTTTCCCCTTCACGCTTTGGTGCGTATGGATATCTACCGAGACCACCGTACCTTTGGCTGACATCGTTGTCAGTATCGCCACAAAATTCCATGCCCAAAACAGCAAAGCAACGGCAACAATACCCAGCCCTGTTTTGAATACGGCCTGCGATGCTGAATACATTTTTTTGGGTGAAAGGTTTTTACCTTCTTGGTCTATTAATCTCATCGCAATTATTTTTTTCTTATTCTCAGCAGCCAATTATCTCATACACAGTATAGTAGTACATTCCGTGTTTATGAAGACCTGTTTGCACTTTCTACCCCCTCAGAATTAGCCTTCCTGAAGGTAATTATCGGCTAGGTACGCAAGTGCAAAACTAGCCGTGCCAACAACGCAGGTAAAGGTTTCCTGATAAGCCCCAGTAATTTGGCCAGAGAGAACTTATCATTAAAATGCTACTGGCCATCCTAAAAGGCTCTTAATATCAAGGCTCAACATATTTTTTTGTATTAATATTCTGATATTAATGAAAATATTATCCATTAGTAGTGTCTAACACTATTCACTACACATACATTCAAGGAGATAGAGATGAACACAAAATCAATTATCACCGTTACGCTCATCAGCTTTATATCTTTTATTGCGGGTTGCGCGACCGACTCTCCAAACCGACGCGCTCAAACTGGAGCGGCTATCGGAGCAATCACCGGGGCTATTTTAGGGCATCAGGTCCACGATAAGCGCGGGCGCTATATTGGGGCTATAGCAGGTGCGGCGGCAGGTGCTGGTATAGGAAATTATATGGACAAACAACAACAAGAAATGGAGCGACAATTAGCCGAAGAACAGCGAAAACATGAGATTGAGTTAGAGCGTGTAAGAGAGGATACCTTAAAGTTGAATTTGGATAGCGAGGTCTCCTTTGGCTTCAATAGCGATCAGATTAACCCTGCTTTTCATACAACGTTAGGAAAAGTCAGCGAAATCATCAGTCAGTATGACCAAACCAATGTGCAAATTATCGGTTATACAGACAGCCGCGGCAGTGAACGTTACAACCAAGATCTATCGGAACGGCGAGCGCTATCCGTAGCTGACTATTTCTCGAAAAATGGTGTTTCGTCTCAACGTATTTCCACTGAGGGCCAAGGAGAAAAGAACCCTCGCGGTGACAATAATACAGAGGTAGGTCGTCAATCAAACCGCCGCGTGGAGATTTTTCTTCAATCAACCCAGCAATAAACATTAAGCGGAATATTCCTAACTTAAAGGTGCGTTAAGGGCTAAATCGAAACCAATTTACGGGGTTTCTAGACGATGTTAACGCCCTTAGCATATTGGCGATAACTTTTACTCCGCTGCATCCATCACTTCATCGGGAATATCCGCATTGGTGTACACCTCCTGAACATCATCGAGGTCATCCAGCATATCAATCATACGCAGAACTTTCTCAGCGGTATCGTTATCCAGTGGTGATAAGTTATCAGGGCGCATCGTCACTTCGCCACCAACGGGTTTCAGCCCAACAGATTGTAGAGCCTCTTTAATAGTCTGGTAATTTTCGGGTGATGTCAGCACGTCGATAGAGTCATCGTCGTTGTTAACAATATCATCAGCACCGGCGTCTAATGCGGCCTCCATAATTTTGTCTTCGTCTGCATCTGGGCCAAAGCTGATGATGCCCGTTTGCACAAACATATAAGCGACCGAGCCATCCGTCCCCATATTGCCATTCATTTTTGAGAAAACATGACGCACCTCAGCCACTGTGCGATTACGATTATCCGTCATACAGTCCAACATAATGGCGACACCGCCGGGACCATAACCTTCGTAACGCACTTCTTCGTAAACCGCGCCATCCGTTTCACCCGCACCGCGCTTGCAGGCTTTTTCTATCGTATCCTTGGGCATATTTGCCGCCAGACCTTTATCAACAGCAAGCCGCAAACGAGGGTGAGCATTGGGGTCAGAAGTCTGCCCTTCCCTCGCCGCAACCGTAATTTCGCGGATTAACTTAGTCCAAACCTTAGCGCGCTTTTTATCGTTTTTCGCCTTTTTATGCTTGATATTCGCCCATTTACTGTGCCCCGCCATGAAGATTCTCCGAAAACGCAAAAGGCGGATTTTACCATATAGAATCACTAAGCCTAGACCTAATCGACAAGCACGCCTTCAACGCGATCATTCAGATTCAGATTCAGTTAGCTTGTCATAGCAGGAGTACTAGAACTCTCCATCTTTAAGAAAATGGCAAATGGCCATTGCCACATCTTTGCTAAATATCATCCCAAAATGACTGTAGGGCACGATTAGATGATGATTAACTTCGGTACTGCGGGTTTCGTCCACTGCAACGGTGCCATCATTAGGGCGACCCAGTACACCAAAAGTCAATTGCCCTATACCGATACCTCTATTTCCCGCAATCACCCCCAGTTCACGGGTACCCTTCCAACGCGGCCGGTCTCCTAATAACCCCTGTAAGGTGCTTTTTCCCAATAGTGAACGCGTCGGCCAAAACCTGTGATACGCATGTGCAGTAGCACTCCCCTTGAGCGGAGTACCCAACATAACAACACGACCAGGACGCTGTATGGGAAACTGTTCGAACAAATGCGTGACCACGATGCCTCCTAAACTATGCGCAATTAAATGAATCACATCGGCCTCTAAACCCTGCAGAAACTCATTAAGATGGATGGCATTTTTTTCTGGTGGTAGTAGAAGACTACGATAGTGAAACTGAGTTGTCTTAAACCCACACCGTGCAAGGCGTAATCGCAACAGCCGCATTTCTAATCCTGTCATCCAGATTCCGTGGATACAAACAGCGACCTCTCGCATAAAAAATAGCCTATAATAGATAAATGATGTTTACTCTAAACAAAATGTGTATGCGGTGGATATCCCTCTCAAGCTGACAACGGATTAACCCATGGCGCATATTCTCTGTACTGGCATAGCCGTTCTAGACGTTATTAATTACGTCGATCATTTTCCATTGGAAAATGAAGAAATGCGCGCCACTCACCAGGAACACCGCCTAGGTGGAAACTCCGCCAATACGGCCAGCGTTCTATCGCAGTACGGACATGAAGTCACATTGCTTACCAGTCTCGCTGATGATTCTGCAAGCGACTGGCTTATCATGCAAATGAAATTAAACGGCATCGATAACCAATACAGCCCCAGACTGGATGGCCAAACGCCCACGTCTCAAATCATCCTCAACAAACAAAATGGCTCGCGTACCATCGTTCATCACCGCGATCTCCCTGAACTGGATCACACCCATTTTTCCAACATCAACTTACAACACTTCGATTGGTTTCACTTCGAATCACGCAACATTAATCAAACCCGAGGTATGCTGGAAAAATGTCAACTCGAATGCAGTGGGCGAACAATATCGCTCGAACTGGAAAAATGCCGCAAAGATGACGACCAATTGATTGAACTGGCCAACGTACTCATGTTTTCCCGCAGCTACGTAGAGCATCTTGGCTTCACTCACCCCCAATCCTTCCTATCCACTCAACAAGCACTTCACCCTGATAAAAAAATGACCTGCACCTGGGGAAAGGCAGGTGCTTACGGGATAGAGCCTAAGTCCGATGTTATTCATATTCCATCCAGCAACCAAGCAGAAGTGATTGACACCATCGGCGCAGGAGATACCTTTAATGCTGGCTTGGTTAATGCACTATTAAACAAAGCCGACTTCCCAAAGGCCATCGCACACGCCTGCCATCTAGCCACGACCAAAATACGCCAGCAGGGGTTTGATCAACTTATCTCCCGAGCCTTTCCATGAGTCTATTCTTCCGCTTATTTTTGCGCTAACTGTCTTTGATGATGCCTGGGTCTTAGGTGTTGTACCGACTTGTAGGTGAATGACATAGCCTATCCTTTGCTAGAAATTAGAAGTGGGATGCCCTTTAGTGGATCAAAAAGAATAGTATGTAGAGAAAGTGATACCACTGAATGTTTCCACAATATTATCCGTAAAGGGAATTTTTTCAGGGTTGATATCCTTAATGTTATCGAAAGAGTATCGCCTCACCTCTAGGCCAACAGAATAACTGAGGTTTTGAGTCAGTCTCGATGCCCAAAGCACACCATAACTCAATCCATCCGTATCACCGTTTCCGTTAAGGTCTAGGATAATACTTTGTCCGTTATAGACTGTCCTTCTTTTTTGGGTACGATTTCCATCCATTTTGGCATAAGCGAGATTTAGCGATATGACACCTAAATCCGAGATAAGCCAGCCATAATTTCCACCTATAAAGAAACCTTTTTCTTCAAAGGATAAATAATCTCCTTGTGGCTGCTGGGGACCGCCACTTTTCCCCTCCTTATACCCCGCATAGATACCGGCCTGGCCATCCAGAATTTTTTTCCCAAATGTTAATGAATAGTCTCTGCGCCTTCCGTTAAAGGTAGCTGCAAGCACAGAGCCAGAAGCCGCTG
This sequence comes from Lepetodrilus elevatus, assembly GCA_034780755.1. NCBI lineage: Eukaryota > Metazoa > Mollusca > Gastropoda > Lepetellida > Lepetodrilidae > Lepetodrilus > Lepetodrilus elevatus. Next base: position 11,507 of record JAVCKZ010082025.1, read on the forward strand.
GATTCTCAACAGAAAAAGAACTGACTTCATCCGATGATCTCTGATAAAATATATCAAAATAATAACTATTATTAAACAGTGTCCCCCCAACTCCTAGGAGATTATAGGTGTAATTAAGGCTCATTTCGGGGAAATCATTGCCGTCCGGTAGCCCACCAACCACTGCTCGTTTAGTAACCTCATATTTAGTTATTGACACGGATATATGAGGAATAAATCGTACATCTTTTGCAAAAGCTATTTGAGTATATGGTAGCTGCATACAAAACAATGCCATCAACACATAAAAGGAAGAGAACCTAGATTTACCAAGGCCACCGCGCATCATAACCACCTCAAAATAGAAATTGAATCAAATACCGTGACTTCATAGTTGATCCGTAACTTTACTCCCAACTTTGATCCATCAATACTTGATAACGATATTTCGGCACCCAAACATATAGCGCTAGCAATGCCAAATAACTTGCGATAATTTGCTAATTTACTTGTGCTTCTGCTCCTATAAGCTGTTTAGCGACAACTGACAACAAGAGGTATGAGTAGCTCTAATAAGCCCTCAGGCACAGCCACGAAGCAATTCCATCTCCTAAGAGCATGGTTTTAAGGATTCAATAAACCAAGATAAGTAATATTATTAAAATTACAAATTTAAACTAAACATTAGCTGGGGATATTCCCTCTTGATTAATAGATACTCTATCAATCAAGTATTTATATCTCAAGCCAAAATTTATTTTCATCACTGGCAAGGAGCACCTGAGTAGCTATTCGATCCCAAAGAAGAGCTATGCTCTGCTCCAAGCCAGAGCATAATTATCCTAGAGGATAAGCGCATGAACATTCATCCGCAAGCCCAAACCACGCCACAGATCAGGGTAAAAATACAAGCCTCACTTTAAGAAATATGCTCTAAGCTTTGTTCACATCCATATCAAATACCTTCTCTCCTCATAGGATTGGCATCTCATAGCAAGAACATCTAATACTTACATCGGTGTTCCCCTTAAAAGACTAGATGGCAAAAAAGAATCGCTAGAAACGCTCCACTAAGAGCCTTACAAGGA
>JAVCKZ010082036.1:0-12572 GCA_034780755.1 Lepetodrilus elevatus
TACATTACCCCGGTCAATGTATCAATGTGCACTCATTTCACCTTCTCAACTCCCTGGGAAGTATACAACCCAAGCTGTCGGTTAAGGCACTAGAAGGTTTTACATTCACAATTTCATCTCTCCCTTATTATTATATTATTAATTTAATTAACTTCTCTGTAAAATAATGTAGATTTTCAAAGTTTAGAGCCGAAACAAGAAGGTGTTAAACATTCCGTCTTTATCTGGATGTCTTTGGGACTACAGCTGTGATGAATGTATTGCCTTTGGTGTGGTCTCTGTTAACCAAACACCCCAAGAACATGCCATCAATCAAAGCAGGCTCTTTACTGGGAAGGCTTCTGGAAAAGCCCCTGGATTCCATCGTCATCCTAATAATGTGTTTAAGCTCTTCATCAGTGCAGGCACGTGTAGCCATGATGCCGATATCATGATGCCGATATCATGATGCCGATATGATATGTGGTGGTAAATCTTCAGTCATTCCATGATCTTTGGCCCTGAAAAAAAAGTACAAATGTGTCTTTCTAGCTTCTTCTTCCAATTTGATTGATTGTAATGTAAGAGGGAAAAAGGCAACGCGATCTGATATATATAGTTATTAATGTTTTATGGGTTCGAAAGTAATGATTCTGTTACAATAACAGTCAATTGAAATAGTGTTGTAATAGGTAAAATGTTATCTACTTTTAGCAAGGATGCTTTTCTACGATCTATTAATGTCATAAATAAGTAATTCGTCTTCGTTAATTTTGCCAAAATGTCAAATATGATGTGTTCGTTTCATAGTAAGTTGTCTAAAACCTGTGATATATTGTATTGAATACCAACCCATTTGCATTAAAAATGTATTTCTATGAAATAAATATGTCCCATATTTCATCAGTAAATATGTACTACCCATTTTCTGAGAGAAAAAAATAACTTAAATAATGTGGGACTTGATCAAACACAGAATTATCTCATTAACTGACCTGACAACTGCACCGATATATTTGTTTTCGGAAATTATTTAGCTGGCACTAGCAAATTCGAACATAAATAATTCTGTTTGATTAAGAAATAGTTAGTTTGATCACAAGTTTTTATCGTCTTGTGTCCATGACCTTGGCACTCTTGGGATGTTAAGATATGGATGAGATAGCCAGCCCAGTGTGAAACTATCTGTAAAGTGGGAGACGTGTTTGTGGTGATAGGCAGTCTGACCAAATCTTTGATTCCAGTGATAATTGCTTAATTCCATGATCCGCAGTGGCCACAGTTCATAGGAGCAGAAATGTGGCTGTTGCTTTCTGGTCTGGCCAGAGTCCATTTGAAGACCTGAGTATCGTTTCTCGAAGCTCTCGTATCCACTATGAGACCATAGCGTTCTTGAGTGGCCAATCGCCTTGTATTTGATATGCTATGAGAGTTCTTATGGTCTTGTAGTAGATACGAGAGCTTCATGAAGCGATGCCCTGTTCTGACTGTTGTTTTCCATGCAGACTTGTTTTCCATGCAGACTTGTTTTCTATGCAGACTTGTTTTCCATGCAGACTTGTTTTCTATGCAGACTTGTTTTCTATGCAGACTGTTACTTTGATTTTGTGTTCTGTTACCAATGATATACAACTTAGATTTGAGATATTGTATTTTCTCAAAGTTTTACAAAGTTTAACAATATCTATTCTTTTCAAAAATATTTTGGACTAAAACATGTAGTAATGTCACGATTCAGGCCTTTGTAATATGTATAGATAAAAATATTTACAGTATTTCAATTCTCTTTTTTTTTGTTAAAAGCAAAATACATTTTCCAGTTTAATGCAATTTTATTGTTATTAATTCAAGGCATGTCAATTCTTAATACAATCACTGGGTTGCTGTGAATTATTTTTTAATGATTATTTTTTTGTTAAATGCTATAAAATGTCATGGTTCACTTTCAGTCAGATAAGAACAAGAATGCAAACAATGTAGAAGTAGATCTAACATTCTCGAAAATTAATCAGATCATTTCGAGAAAGCCATTATGATCGAATCCTCAGTGGAATCTATTGTCGTTACCAATTCTACATGCAACATCTCACTGAGGTAGGCTTCCATATAACGATGTAATTTTCCATTAGGAAATTATATGTAAACAGATTTATCTCTGGAAGCTGGTCCAAAATAACCATTTGGAACGTGTCGGTGACTGACCTTTAGGACCCTAATGACTGGACTATCAGTTCCTCTGTAATCAGGTAGAGCATTGCTCCGTTCCTCTGTAATCAGGAAGAGCATTGCTCTCTGTCCACCCCCAGAGCATCCCCCAAGTCCAGATCCTTTGGGAGTTCCCTGCCTTTACTATGGAATATATTCTGCCCTATTGGTTTTAGATTGGCCCGAACAGAACAACCATCATGCGATAACACTACCCTTTTGCCTATTGTGTGATAAAAACCTGGTGTTCCATTATGAAAATGCAGTGCGTTTTAGCAGTAGTGTCTGACAGGGTAAAAGCTTTCCTTTGCGTAGCGCTGATCAGGTCTTCATCGCCCGATGGTTCAGTGGTTCAATATGGTATCTTTACAACGTTGATATGGGCGATAGCATTAATTATTCCAAAGGTCAGTGTGGCAGTAATGTTAGGATAATTATCCTTTTTGCCTAATGGATTAAAAAATATAAAGCACTGCTTTAGATGCCTCCTGGGGGAATCTGATTACGGATACGACGTTTGTCGTTGAAATTTTTAATAAATGTCCATTGTTTAATTTGAAATTTGATTTTGACGTAATCATTCGTAAGCGCTGCATTTGGCAACGATAGATGTCTCCAGTAGGGCGAAGGTCAGTTATTCAGACCCCGAGATTATGAAACCTTTTTGAGTATGATTTCATACACAACTGAACATTTTGTTCACAAATCCTATATAAAATTTGAGCTTGAGAATGAAGAAATCAAAAGGATTCCTGACTGTGTCCAGGGTATCATATATCAAAACTCTCGTATCCACTATGAGACCATTACATAGCACTCTCATTAGTGTACGATCCCTGTATATATGAGATTGCTACAGCAAGTCCTTATGATACCCCTGGTTGCATCTCTGATGATATTGTGAAGTAGTGTACCGAATCTGAGAGCAACTGGAAGAAAGCTACACATCGTGTTTTAAGTATCGCGATATGTTCAACAATACTTTACAGATGACGATTCCTCCAATACCCATGATGTATCCATTGCTCCATTCTGTTAATCTTCAATTTAAGACATTAAATAATAACATGTTTTATCATTTCCTCTACATGGTTACCATTGCGTATCCACTCCCGATGTGAGCAAATGTTTCCGCAGAGATTTGTGGGTCCATCTCAGGCAATTATCAGATACCGCATCAACGCCTTTATGGCGTTTTTTCTCAATTTTACAAATTTAATCAGTTTGAAATGTCGGGAGGAAAAAAATGGAAAAAAGGGGTAATTTATGGAAGTATTTGTAGAGATCCCGATTGTTTCTAGTTCTTGTAGATGGTAACAGAAAGTGATTTCAATAAAAGTGTCGGCATGATGACTTGTCAGAGCTAGGATAAACAATGAGATGTTCAGAACAGATGCAGTGAACGTCATCAGAAATACAAGGAAAACTTAGGGTCTGCAGTCTGTGCAGTGAAGGCTAAGAATGATTCTCTTCCACAATATAAGAATGCTATGTGAATACCATGAAAGAATTACGTTACGGAAATCCGGTTTTTTTTCTTTTAATTATTTTTTTTTTTATTAATATTTTTTATGGCCACCTCAATTATGTTTTACCAACTCATTTAATAAATTCAGTATTAAATGACCACTCATGTTAGATCCTCTATTTAATGATGTTAGTTATTATTGGAAAACATGTTGCCAGTGTAATTTTGCAGTATATTACAGCGATTATTTATCTTGAATAGATTTGCACTGCCATAACATTTTATTGCAAATTAGAAGTTTTATTTTAAACTGAATATTTAAACTTTACTTGATATAATACTAGTAGCGTATTTGGTTTCTTAAATTTTTAATTTCTGTTCCTTATCGATATGCTCAACAAAATAAATTAATGGTTGACAAATATTTCGTGAGGAAGCTGTTTCGTAACTGGAGCATGAGGAATCTGATGCCATTCTTCTTCCAATGTGTCTGCAAGTTCTTGAAGAAGTACCTAGATAGAGCCTGTAGATGTTTGTAAATTATTATTTTATCAAGTAAAATATGTCAAAAACTGGCCAGTGTACCTCTCCCTTCTGTATTGGACACAGACACAGCTCATTTGGGCATCTCTGGTTGCCTCCAACAGGGAGAGGGTTAATTGTATTGAGTATTTAATCAATATATTTTAATATAACAAATATAGTGGGCATGATAGTGTAGTAAGTAGCACGTTAGACTACAAATCCAAGAGTTTAAGTTTGAATCTTAATCTTTCTTATTTTTCTAATTAGATGCCTAAATGTAGCTTGTTGGTCTTGTGGGCCTAGTTTATACATACAGGGGAAGATTGAAATTCAATATTTAATACCTATTCTGCTATTATTATCCTTAATCTATCTGTACCAGCTGCTATGGGTTCTCATCACACAATAAACAGACTGATGTTATATTGAAATACTGTTGCCATAAAAAAACACACACATTCTCCAAAACAAACAGCAAAACAAAAGACAAAACAAAACATTAATGATTTTAATACAGGGTTTGTTTCCAAGTGTTATAGTGGTTACCGTATATTGAAACTGTGTCTTCGTATTCTTATATTTTCAAATTTTCATTTTCTTTTCAGCTTTGGCCTAGTGAAGAAGCCTGTATACATCAACGTCGTCCGCGACCCATTAGATAGACTTATATCCTACTACTATTTTGTCCGATACGGCGACGACTTCAGGCCTTCCTTGAAAAGGAGGAAAGCTGGAAATAAGGAGGTATGTCTTTATTACCTTGATCAGTGTAGTAAGTACCTTGACCTTATGAGTCGTTACGTAAGAGATATCATGTGCGAGTACAGTGCTCCCTCGATATAACAGCCTTTGATGCACCGCGGATTCGGATACAACACGGGGTCCAACGTGGACCCCATTTTTAAAATAATAAATTAAATTAAATTTTCTCTGAATTATAAAAAAAAAATGTTTTTCTCCAATTGATATAACGCAGGTGGCATGTCATGGACCCCAAATTCAGCGTTATATCGAGGGAGCACTGTACCAAAGAACTTTCTAATATGATTGCGCTGATCTGGTGTTATGCCCGTACTGGTTGATGTTAGTCTGATGGAAAGCCCTGCCCATAAAACACGCACGCTTTGAAGAGGCTTTATTGCTTATTAACATGCCATATTTCAATTACGTAAAAAGTTGCCGATCTGTGAAAGAATGTCGCGAGGGGTCACTGATGAATCCATTGGCGCTAGCATAACACGGAAAACACATATTGCAGCTGTGGTTTACAAGAAGTTTGTAATATTTAAACTGTAAATAGACTGTATCATTTCTTTCAACCTTGGGTGATCAGTAATATTTGGAGATAAAATGTTTTCAGGCTTAATAATCTTTTTGCACTTTTCTAATTATTTTTTTTTTCAAATATTCATGAAAGTTTTATCAGGCTTAATCATATTTAACAGTTTTTCTAATTGTGAATACCATTTTTAGATATATCCATTCGAAGCGTCATTATTTTAACTGATTATTATTAATTATTATAACAGATGATAACTGACTCTGAGCTGAATAGTCTTTGCTTTATGCTCATTCTCTGCTGAATGCCAAGCAGGGGAACGACAACTACTGTACCACCTTTTAACGTCTTTTGCTATGCCATGAAGCCACCGGTGTTCAGGTTCTCCAAGCCGACCCTCTTAACCACTGCGCCACAGTGGCAGCCTTCCTGTAGGTGGTCTGCCATGATATATTACCAATCAGCTGTTCATGCCCACGAGCATTGTAGGATCTTATCACCAGTCATACCTGTGTCTACAAAAACTTCCTGGACTAAGTTTAGAGCATTTTACTACAGGAACGGGTAACGAGGGGTGACAAGAAATGCTAATTGGCCCGGCTTGATGAGCTGCAAGATGCCATCTGATGTTGTTCCTCCATCGTGGAGCAATGCGATTGATTTCCGTAGACCTTATGCCGAGAGATGTTGCTGCTTTTTGTGGCGAGTGACGTTGCTAATTACTGCTTTTGGTGAATTCCATTGTTTTTCAAGGTTAACTGGGATATATGTTCTAAGGATTGACTGAGTGATATGGGTTTTATGTCAGGTTTTTTTCCATGGTGTTCAAGTGATTTCATGGTAACTTGTTACTGGTAGGAGGAGGAGAATTTGTAACAATTTTGTGTTGACAGTAAGGGCATGAAGCCAAGGCTGATGCAGATAAAGCAATGGTAATAACTGTACACTAGGAATACAGATACAGTATTCAAATCTTTAATACATGATATTAATAATCTGATGGATACTGACTGGATAAGCCCCGATTTGAGATTCAAACTCTCACAATCAAATTTCTTAGCTGACACACTACCTTCTGAGTTATTCTGGTCATGTCCCTTCTAAAGGACAGATCACCTATGGGTGAAAGATTCCCGCTGTGACGTAAAACAATAATTAATGGACAGAATAATATATATATAATACTTTTCTTTTACTAATATTATATAGAACTGTTAAATCAAGCATTGAGTACACATTTTGTACAAAATACTTTTTTTTCCACATACATTTTTGCATTTTTTTAATCAAATGTCATATATGGAGGTTTATATTCCTATTAATTAGTAATTACAGTAATCTATGCTAATTACATAAGGTGCCAAGTGATCATTTATTTAAAAACTGGAAAACTTTAAATCGATTTTTACTCAGAAGTCTTAAAAGTACACTTAGCATCTTGTTACACTCAACCCACATTATACACAAGGTGACACCACATGTTATATTTCTAGTATTACAGTAGGTAATGATTATTTATATATAGGGTTGGCTTAGGATATTCTCAATTAAACTCAAGTGACATTTCTTTGATGTAAATTATTGACCGAAAATTCTTCAATTTGCAATTTTATTTCAGAATCCATTTTAATTATGAACAGATGGGCCATGCAAATATGATATTAAAGTGCTCGATGTCAAGTTATTGTATAAAAATATGGGACGTTATTACAGATTCCTTCTTTGAAGTTGTACTCTGAAGTGATTGCAGTCAGATAAATCAGGTCTGAGAATGGAATAAAAATTCCTCCCATGTGGTGTAATAAGGGAATGTTGGCTTGTAATGGGGGCTTGCGATGGGGGACGGAGGTTGTTTTTGGAAAATGGGAATTAATTTCTCCTTTGCTACTGCTGTGATTTCCAGAGCAGATTGTGTCTCTCAGGATCATACTTTTCTCCTCCTAGAACTGTTTATGTTTAATAAAAATCGGTATTCAAGAATCGGTGCAGATAGGTGAGCTGTATCAATGCTTCTTTGGTTGTCATTGGACGAGTCCATTTGTAAGTGTCAATGATAGGATTATATGGGAAAATGGCACGCAACGCCCTTTCTTGCTATAAATGATAGCAATTTCTTGTGACTCTATGCCAAGATGATGCTTCTGCCTGATTTAGACCTTGCATATAACAGCCTTGCATAAACCGGACACTCATGTACTGAATCTGAAGTTCCGGTCCCGTCTAACCCTAATTATGGCATATGCGTATAACGGACTTCGCATATAACAGACAAAAATAGCCGGTCCCAATGAGTACGTTATATGCGAGGTCTACTGTACTATAGGAATAATAATATATTTATTTAGTGCACGATTCCATGCATAATACTGATAGTAATTTATGTGACCCTATGCTAAGATGATACTTCCTGAAATATGGTCTTGTTTATGATAGTTCTTTCTATGGTATTACCTTGATAATAGTCTCGTCAGAAAGTATTCCTAACATGTGAATGCCCAATAAATCTTGTTCTTTTTGTTTTACTCCACAAATTGGAAATATATCTCATATTTGATTTCCTTTTTTATTGCCCATCAACCCTTCATTGGTACAGTAATCCGTAGTTATTCAGTAAGCCCCTATAACTTATGTCACGAAATGTTTCTTAAAGAGAATGTGTTACATGAAACGAATATATATATCACCGACGTAGATATACGATAGCAGACCCTGAAACCATAGCAAAAGTCAACATCCTTAAGCTCTCCACATACCATTAATAGTACTCAGGATTGTTATATAGTCGGTATCTGTCAACTAGATTTATTTATCCGGGGGTGCCCTAGTTCACGCAATGGTATTCTGAGCGAGAGGTAACGTACTCGCGACCATGACCTCGGAATCTGTCATTTTACGCCCAGACAGACTTCTTCATTTCCTAGGCTTGTCAGGACCTGAGACAGAGGTTAGCTTTCCCCCAGTCTGAGGGTCGGTGTCGTTTTGAAATCAATAGCTAATCAAAAGTCAGGTCTTGGATTAACCTTGCTTGACCCAGCTACCAATCCATGCCACCCTTACCAGAGTAATCAGCTGACCCCTTCCTTCTTAGCTAGCCACTCTGTCATTGGCTGGTTATTGATGTCTACTGTATTAGCCAATGATATTGCTTATTAGGTTCACTAATTGCTGGGGCAGCAGGCAGCGGCAGCCATTTTGATTGACATTGGGGCAACAGAACTCCTGGCGAACTCCTGATAGACTTATCAAGGGGAAGAAGACGACACTTTCACCTCCTAACAATGGCCTCCCTGTTGTTTGCTTTGTACTGATATGGGGAATTAGTTTTGACTGGATAAACAAGAAGTGGCTGTCTTGGATGGTTGAAATATGTCTGGAAATAGATTAAATAGCTTGGATAAGAGTATCCAGAGGACGAATGGGGAGACCACCCTCACCTACTCGCATAGCAAAGCTTTGGAAAATCCCACTTGTATTGTGCATCATTGTTTCTAATATTGTAACAAAGCGAATGAGATACGTATTTATTCTTGAAGGTACTAAATCTCAACCTGCACAAACCAACTTTCAAAGTAAAATAAAAGCATAAATATCTAATTATCGACCGCCACAACACAAAGCCCAACCTTTCTCCCTTGTACCCCATTTATTAAATCCTGTTGTTTCTGTTTGTGTGTTCCTTTTGAAATTTTAATAAAGGCCTACATCTATTGGTCACTGTTAAGTCTAAGGGGAAAAAAATGCAGAAATATAACTTTTGTTAAATCAAAATATTATACTTTCTTTGTGGATGTAAATAAACTGCTTCTTAAAAGAAATATGAGAAAAACAACATGTGGTTCAATTTTCTTGAAAGCTTAATGATAATCTTATTCAAGACAGGAACATGATAACAGGAACATGATAACAGCAACATTGGGGAGTATTTCAATGAGCACAGTAAGGATACAACTGTCTATAGTATTTGCTTCAAGTATGACGTTGACAACAATGATCATCTAGTTCATCTCGTCACCAGTCCACATCCTCTACAACTTGATAGAATTCATTAACTGAAATTGAAATGCTACTTCAGATATAAAATTTGATCGGCTTTGAAATGCACAATTACATAATGACATTGATGAAATGTCCAAATAATTATATGGCATAAAAGGTGAGGTCCATTCTTCGTAATGCCGTGGATTCCGCCGAGAGTTTAAACATCTGAATCCAACTGAAAGGGATCCCAGTAGTTGCTATGTGATGAATATTATAGCTACCGTGTTGAGCCTTCTGACTTCACTTCGCGGTCATCAATTCCGAATTAATGAAAAAGGATCAACAGCCAAAAACACTGATGGCGAATTTTGTTGATTGAACAACTCAATTAATGGCAGGAAAGTAGCTTTAATTAAATTTTGTTGAATTTCATTAGTTATTTGACATGTTGAGAAAACAATATTGAAATTGATCAAGATGGTTTTATGCATGTCTGAAAAGCCCTCGTGGGGTTATCCCCGCATTGAATAATTGTTTGCAACACAGCGCTATAATTAAGAAGAACAAGGCTTTTCTTTTGTAAATTTCAGTCGTTTTTTCAACTGGGTTGTAAATATATTTATAAAAACAACATTAATAGAACAGGACAAAGAAGTCAACCTTGTCTTGATCCAGAATGTGAGTTGATCAGATCGTGTTAGCAGTGTTGGCACCATTTTATGTTAATAAGTTACCTAAGCTGATATCGTACAATTGTAGGAAGAATGAGAAAAGACATGCGAATAAGGGTAATTGCGACGTGTACAAAATGTTGACGCAATAAGTGCCCACTGCTACCATTGTTGCCAATGGGTGTTGTCATTTGTTGTCATATGATAGTTACAAATGCTGGTGGCAGGTTCATAAAGCATTTAAATAGCCACGGGCATTGTAAGACTTGCGATAATTGCAGAGATAATACTTCTGTGTCAAACTGATCCTATGAATAAAAAATCCTAAAGGATATGTATGATTCCGACACCATCTTGTTGCAGCACATTCCTAGAACTCGTGTCCTGACCCCGTATATCGCATCCAGATTACTCAGATCAAGTGTCTGAGGCATACTATTAATTTTCCAGTCGTGGGGTTTGGTCAAATGAACATTACTCACTCACGAGTGGTTTCATTTATTTATTATCCGTTGAAGCAGCGATCATATTCCTAACCTAAGTAGTGACATTACAAGTTTACCTGCTAGACGGTAGTTCTGCCGTGGATATCTGTCCTTGTGATTAATTCAGCAGAAACTGAGACTGCAAATATATAAGGGAGATTATTGCGCATAATGGATGCTTTGCCGCGCAAAACACTTGGAAAAGGATTCAATTTGCCCTCCAGGAAACCACAGATCAGATTTCACAATAAACTTTTGAATATTGACATTTATTTTTAACCTGTTACTATTTCTACATTGATGGCATTTTCAGTTGTATCCAGCATGGATAGGGTTCATCTTCTAAAGGTTACTGCAAATTTAGCCTAAAATTCTACTTTCTGTTGCAGACGTTTGACGAGTGTGTGGCACGAGATGGAGAAGACTGCGATCCTGAAAACCTCTGGCTGCAAATTCCATTTTTCTGTGGCCAGAATGCAGAATGCTGGTGAGTTGCTATGAACTGAAAATCCTACGACCTCATTTGTCATCGATATATAGTGATATTTGCATTGAAATATTCCGCAATTTTATGTTGCTTGCTTTGAGTGCTTACCGTATTTAACAATGTAATGAATACTATCGATCTTGAAAATTCCAATAAAAATATAAGAAATTGCTCTCTCTATTTAATTTCAGTGAATTTTAGTATTCCAATTAGCCACCATTCAATCTATCCGTATAATTGTGTTTTGTTTGCAGTTAGGATTACAGTCATTCATAATATAATTTTGAAATAAAAAGCTAAAATATTTGCCAATTTTATTTCCACAATGTGCCAGACCATGTCCCAATATATTCGGTGATCAAAGCCTCCTGAAATTGCCACAACTGCGCGTTCTTATGTATTGCACTATTGAATCAAAAGGACTCGATTCATTCGAATTAATTCCCTAATCTGATGGAAATCCTGGCAATATGTGCCTATGGAGAAAAGCAATTTCTGGAGCCAGACTTGGTTGAAAACCGTTAACAGTGTCACGACAGAAGCAATATTTTACCACAGCTCTGGTGGGTGAGTTTGACTACTTGGACTAGCCACAGAGAGAGTCTGTCATGATAGTCAGGTGCTGCGTTGCGTATGTGTCCGACTGACATTATAACTTGATAGTCCCTTCGCAATGGGGCGCCTCCAACAGGAAGTAGATGGCGCTGTTCTCCTATTAATCATTCGTCCCCGTGACTCACACCTTCGGAGTCGTACTTGACGACTACCGCGACTGAACGCAACGGCAGACTTAATGTCACGTGGATGTCGTCATTTATTGCTGTGTCGTTGAAATGCATTTTGTTAGGTTTTAATGCAATTTGTCTCTTCTGTGTCACGTCCTTGTCGAAATCGAGTCCTTTATAAAAAAAAAAGGAGGTTCTCAGTTTTATGGGGGTTATTTATACGTGGAATTTGGTTCAGAACTCGTAGGAGGGTTGAAACAGGGTGTGAAGCTTGAGAGACACTAGGTCTGTATTTCATAAAAAGGTCGTATTATAGACCTTGCATACATCATAGCGTACACCGTGGGTTTTCTATAGTAGGACATTATGAAAAGCTTGATTTATGCTAGGACTATCGCAGAAACCTTTTCTTTTTTTGTAATTACCAGCCAATACAAATACATCGCAAATGTGGTCATTTTTTTTTGTACAAAATAAATATTATTATTGATTCCAGGAATTGATTGCAGTTTTGTACTGCAGTATCCTATTATACTATTTTCCTATTTTCCTGAAATGTTAAAAAAAATAAAAATCTTAATGCTTCATTATTAAGATTGCAGAAGCGATGTTAGATCATTGTCAAACTAATTTCACTAAGGTCAAAAACTAACTAAAAATACTGCCGGAAAAAACCCTGTAATTTTGTTCAATGGGCGGGATGTAGCGCAGTGGTAGAGTGTTGGACTTCGGAGCCAAAGGTTCCAGGTTCAAATCCCGCCCAGGGGGCC
>JAVCKZ010082047.1:0-25969 GCA_034780755.1 Lepetodrilus elevatus
AAATTAATTTTGCTGTAGCACAACGTATGTAGTGTATCCTGATCAGTGAACACAGTGGTATTCAAACAAACTAAGTATAGATGCAATAAGGCACAATACAATGTAGCGACAATACATTTTCGCATTAATATTCTGCTCGCTTTAATTTCATGATTTACAGTATATACCAAACCCATATACATGTAAATTACACGCCCTACAATAACATTGACTCAGTGTTTTAGTTACAATATAGATTGAGAAATATGGAAACTTGCCTAACAACATATAATTTAGTATTTAAATTAAAGAAATCCGAAAAAAAACCAAATTATTTCATACTTCTTAAACATACTATTATGTTATGATGCTTCTCCCTGCTAAATTGTTCCATCGTGCAATTGTTTTGGGCCAGAAGGGCACTCAGCAGTGAGAAGGTTAAGAATATTCTTTTTGTTTAATCCTGAGGGAAGAAAAAGGAGGTATGGATAGTAAGTAAAAGAGCTAAAGGGGAAGGGGCAGCTTGCAAGCCCCCCTTACATCCAACCATGTAGTAGTAGCCTTTCAATTTTAATCTAGAATGAGAACGATAGTGTCAGCGGCGATGACCATATCTATGTACTCAATGGTTTTACTTGGTTGGTTGATTTGGGGTTTAAAGTCACTTTCTAGAATCTTTCACTAATATCATGACTTGGAATGGTTTTACTAATACAACAGGTAATAGGCATTAGTAGTTCAACAAGCCACACAGAGTTATTTCCCTTTATTCATCTGCCGTGTATCATTGTATAATGATGATAATATTTATGGTAGATGTATCGCTCACTATTAATGCTCGAATATTTCCAAAATTTACGTTATTTTGTGGCTTACTTTAAATGTGTCCTAACACTGGATGCATGTGTGTCAGGCAGCATAGACTTGGCAGCTACTGCTACTGTTGTCCATATTCAATTGGTTGAGAAACAAAAGCCCAATGGGTGTCCAATGGGTGTCCAATGGGTGTCCAATGTAAGGAAGCGACAGTGATTATAGAATAGATACCTTCACCATCTACATTGATACCAGTAGTTCAACTATATCAATGTTAGTCTATGTAACATCTTGTTCTAACCCAAATACTCATATTCAAAATATTCACTCTACAGATCGCCTAGATTTCTGGGAGTAATATAAATTATTTACTTTCACCCTCTGAGACTATGGATCATCTATAGATATAAATATGTGAAACCAATGTTCAAATATCTCCAAAATGTGTCAAGAGCATCTAATTTTTCTTGCAATTTTCATTTTGAAAATGTTGTCGCGAGTAATAGTATCAGTATAAAGCAGAGGTGCCAAGTCTCCCAATTTATCAGGAGATCTCCCGAAAATATAGCAGAATAAACCAATTTCCCGATTTCCCACTTTTGATTTGCAATCTCCTGCAAAAGAATCATTTTATCTTGTTTATTTGTTTTTACAATATAGTTCCTTTTCGAAGAGTTATAGGTGATAAATATGACCGAAAAAGCAGGAAATCACGTATTTGGTAGTCTCCCTAGATTACTCGCTTACTTCGCAACCTCGGGCTTTGCGCCTTGCAGGTATTTCTCCCTCTTTTCACATACTGAGTGAGTGAGTGAATATGGAGTTTAACTTCGCTGCGGGAATCTTTTCACATACTGTAGTAGTAGACTATAGGGAGATCTCCCTCATCACACTCATTTCAACTTGGCAACTCTGATAAAGTCTTATCATCAGTGTAGTGTTCTTTCCACATTTTCACATACTTCTGACAGTTACATACATGTAGTTTCATATTTCCAATGTTTGAAAGCATTGACACTATAGTCTACATACTTAGCTCACAATTCCAAAGTGAATGAAATTGAGTAGTGCATAATAATAATTATCTCATCCCAACCTTCAAATTTGATTTTGATTTAAAGTAGTTCACATTACTGGTAAGTATCAAGAATGATAAAAGCACTTCAAATTCCATTTAGTTTCATTTTGATGTGTTAGATGAATCTTGATATAATAATATAATAGTATACAGTGAATAGTACGTATCTGTATCTCCTTAATATTAACACTTCATATGTAGAAGCAGACATAAAATATCCTCACAGTGACAGCATTGAAATATTGTGAACCAATTTTGTCTTCTAGATTCATCAGTTAAGTCAGTGCTTAAAAACACCTTCATGTAAGTATACCATTACACTTTTAAAGGTAAATAACATACAGCCTTAATTTCCACCGTACTAAAACACCAGTTAAAAATATCCTAACTGCTGTTTTCTTAACTCAATCCAATACTTACATTGACAATTTTTTGGCATTTCATATTTTAAATAATTTAATTTACATTTTGTGCTTAGTTCTGCATCATTTCCCCTTAAAGGCCACACTTATTGCTTTTTGACGTATTTCATGGTCAAACATATTTTGTACCTGAAAGTACTGGCATATGTTCATTTGATATAATGGGCAAACAAGACACATTTTCCGCATGCCCCACTTTTCATATTTTATGTTATATTTGTATTTTTTATCTATTGATAAAATTCGCAAAACCATGAAAATATTAAAAACAAACCGTATGCCTTTACAGTCATATATTAAAAACAAGATAATTATCATTGGATTGTAAATAGCATGTAGATAGGAAAACTTCTTTAGTTCTATTATGAGTTTTGCAAGGACAGTCGGGTCACGCGTGCAGTATACAACAACCTGTGCATGACGGTACAGCGTGACTTTATGACGGTACAGCGTGACTTTATTACATACGTGTACGATCCATCTGTGCCGCACGGAGCGACGCACTCCAAGAGGAAATGAGAGGAAATGACACGTACGTGCGACGCTGGGATGGAGATAGACGGTGCAAACGGTGGTGTGGATTGAGACATCGTCGACATGTTTCTGGACAATCTGCGACGTGACAAGAGCATATTTGCTGCAAGCTCGAGTCCCCAACATGTACCGTCAAGTCAAACACACTAACTGGGTGGCCACACAGATACAGCGTAAATACAGACTGCAGTGTTGTACTACAGTGTAAATAAAGACTTGTATTGTACTACCCCTAGACTACCAGTACAGCGTAAATACAGACTGTTGTGTTGTACTACTAGAACAGTGTAAATACAGACTGTTGTGCTGTACTAATAGACTACTAGTACAGTGGAAATACAGACTGTTGTATTGTATAACTGGTACAGTGTAAAAATAGACTGTTGTAGAGGTCTATAATGTAGATCTTTTTAATAAAGACTACTGGTAGTCTAAAATAGACTGTTGTATTGTATTACACTGTAAATACAAACTATCATATTTAACTACAGTGTAAATACAGACGGTTGTATTGTCCTACTGGTACAATGTAAATAATGACTTGTATTGTACTACACTATAAATACAGCCTATCATATTAGTGTAAATACAGATGGTTGTATTGTACTACTGGTACGGTGTATATTGTACTACATTGTAAATAAAGACTGTTACTTATTCACTATTAGACTGTGCAATACACCAAGATACCTCAAAGTACTATCAGGTTTTTTAATATACAATGTGTTTACACAACTGTGATAGATATAGCACTTCACACCTTCCATAGTAACACCTGACCACTTCACACCTTCCATAGTAACACCTGACCCAACAGCCAACCTGACACTATACACATGCACACAAGGTAAT
The DNA here is from genome assembly GCA_034780755.1 of Lepetodrilus elevatus. Classification (NCBI taxonomy): domain Eukaryota; kingdom Metazoa; phylum Mollusca; class Gastropoda; order Lepetellida; family Lepetodrilidae; genus Lepetodrilus; species Lepetodrilus elevatus. Next base: position 3,682 of record JAVCKZ010082047.1, read on the forward strand.
ATATCGCACATTCCTAACAACTTATTATCAACAAGGATTAGAACTAATGAGATAAAAGTCAATTAAAAATAACATTTTAAATTGCTGTATTAATGAATACGTTTATCGTATATACACAATTTCATGATAACAATTTCATGATTTCTTTTGGGTGTGCTTGGAGACGAAGAATAACTTTATTACTGCTGTCAGAGAATGGGTACCCGGTAGTATGACTTGGTCATGTGAAGGACAACCTTCGGGCACCTTAATTGTCAGCTTGTGTTGTATACTCTCCAGGAAGTTGAGAAGGAAAATGAGAGCACATTGATCCATTGACTGGAGTAATAATGTAGCGATATGAGCATGCTTTGGAACATACATAAAGTGCAATATAAATGTGTATATTATTATTTTCCTGTCATCGCAGTTGATCTCATCACATTTTGTAGTCATACGTGGTTCTATGTTATCATTCAGCAATAATCAGGCATTTTCTTTTATTTTTTTCTTCTGAAAATTGTAAATCAATAAATTAATGCATCACTAATTTAATGCGACCTCTAGATTTTAGACGTAAATGCGACACCAATAAAATGCGAATGGCCATGTCTCCATTTATGCTTGTTCACCAGTCTTACCTTTAATACACAACAATTAAATGCAACAATACGGTGGTCGCATTTTTCGCATTAATATTCTGCTCACGTTAATTTCATGATTTACAGTAGTTATTCAGTTACTGTTACTGTTACCAGTTATTCAGGATACTGTCACAACCAAAATGTTTTACTGATTATATTGAATACAGGCCCCCGAGATTACAATACTGTTTTGAGTACGATTTCATACTGAAAGGTTTTGTCCACGAATTCCCGTATGAAATTTGCGTTTGAGCATGAAATCATATTCAAGATGTTTTGTAATCTCGACATTAAACTCCATATTCACTCACTCACTCATTGTAATCTCGAGGCCAGGCCTGTTTATTAAACTGAAGTTGCGTTAGAAATGAGCACCTGCTTGTGTGATTGTTAAGGTGTGGTCACACTGAGTATAACAATGTTGACAAGATTCTAAAGAAAATGTTATGTGCGCAACATGCAGTAACCAGTCACACTGCAACAATAATGATGTTTCATTCTACATTTTGCACATAATAACAACATTCTGAACAATCTCTCTATTGGACTTGATGTGTCAGCCATTTGACTAAAAATTGTACACTATCGATCATGACTATATTGCTCATAGTACAACACACACTCACTCACTCTCTCTCACTCACTCACTCACACTCACTCACTCTCTCTCTCACTCTCACTCGCTCACACTCACTCTCACACACACATACGCACGCACACACACAAACACACAGGATCATACGTTGTATTGCGTATTGTTGAAATATTCCTGCCGCGACGAAAAACAAATAATAATAATGTATGCATTTATATTGCGCAGCAATCACACCAGGGAAGCTCCATGTGCATGTAGAATCAATTTCCTTTCAATGTTGCTATGCGTCAAGCTACTGCTAGTGGTAATTCCTATGCATGAACTGTTTCCTTTCAGGCTTATGGAGGTGCATATGACGTGATGAGTTCTAAACATCTCCGTGGCGACACAAACTACGCCTGGCCAACGGCTGAGGTAGCTGTCATGGGAGCCAAGGTATCGCCATCATATCATCCTGTTGCTATGTATAGACGCACTTCAATTGGGGCCAGATCAATATAGCAGTTCATTGCAGTAGTTGTTGTATGTACAACGAAGCACGTAGCTGCCTATGTGCTTATACGCAGACATATCCACATCAATTTCCTAACTTTATTTTTTAAACAAAACATAAACATAGTTTATAGGAATCAAAATTAACATATGTTTATTCCTGGGCCGGTATTCATAAAGGGGCTAAGTCAGTTTTTGCTATATATTTGGTCATCAAAAACTGACTTCTTTATGAATACCGGCCCTGGTATATATCAACATATAGGCACTTCATACAGCAAAACAATAACATAATTGCATGTGGTGGAATTAATTTGTTTTTTTGTCATAACTGTACAAGTCATAATATGATAATTAACTTTAAATTAAATTAATAAGTGTACCTATTTCAATGTGTGCAATTTCAACATTTATCACAACAGGGTGCTGTGTCTATCATTTTCCGAGGCAGCAAAGATCAGAAGGAACAGGAAAATGAATATATCCAGAAATTTGCCAATCCGTTCCCAGCTGCTGATAGAGGTATGGCTTTTATCTTCCGACTGTTACATCAGCACAATGCTCTATGTATCTCTAATATAGAATATATCTGTCTATATCACGATCCCTCAGATTAAAAAATAAGTTTTCGATTTGGATTTTCAGGTTATGTGGATGACATCATCGAAGCAAGAACTACCCGAAAGAGAATTTGCGAAGATTTAGAAGTGCTGTCTAGTAAACATTTGACAAACCCGTGGAAGAAGCATGCCAATATTCCACTGTAGACTCGAGACTGTATCTCAAACTGTGTGTTTTTGTTTGAATAATTACATGCATAGAATTATTGGTGTGAAAAGACTGCCGGAATAGTCTACACTTACAGATAATGTCTATGTAAGAGTGTGTGTGTGTTACTCTTCCATACCTGGATAGAATGGAATGCATGAATACAATCTACTACTGGAATCTTTCTATGTATTTGTAAAATAATTGTATGGACATCCTAGGATAGAATGGACTACAGAAATTAAAATAGTCTATATGATAGTGATCATGTCTACTACTGCAATCTGTCTATGTATGTGTGTGTATGTGTGTGTATGTGTGTGTATGCATACATGCCTTTCTGAGACTAATTGTATGGATAGTTCTTGGACAGAATGGACTGCTGGAATAGAGACTGTGTGTGTGCGTGCGTGTGTGTGTGTGCATGCGTGCGTACGTGCGTGAGTGAGTGTTCCCGCAAATAGTGAACGTCTTTGGAAAGAATGAACTGCAGGGACCCGGACTGCACTATTGATCATGTCTACTATTAGTGCGTGTTACTGTTCCCAATACAATACTGAAACATGACTGTCATGCTTGCTGTTGAGTGTAAAGTCTTGTTCATATACCGGTATATATTATTTATGTATTTTATTATATGTGGTACCACTGTATAGGGGGTTTAGAGAAATAACATTAAAAAATTAATCTGAATCTCACAGCAACATAGAATGGTATTACCGTACTCAGATATTATACTTGGCCATTTTGGGGGTATTTATGGGGTTATTTGTCCCTATTCTTGTTATATTGTATTAACAAAGTGCTATCCGAGAATATTGTCTCATAATATGCTATCGATGAAAAATAATGATGGAGAGGAACAATTGTTATATTTATTTAGTTATATAAATATATTTATCAGTTTGTCAATGTCAATGACATCTAGTGATTTCAAGGCCCGATTATTGCTTAACAAATACATTTTATTGGAAGAACATCGTTGAAATCATCAAAGGGATGTATGAAAAGACAAAATAAACAATATTGACAAAAATATACCATTAGTTAATGAAGAATGTTGGATGAACCAGTGTGATGGGGACCTGGGGTGCGTTTCACGAAAGGGGTGTATATTTACGCTGGACGTAAATGACGTAATACAATCAATGTAAATGACGTAATACAAGCAAATCGCGTCATTTATGTCCGGAGTAAATATACACCCCTTTTGTGAAACGCACCCCTGCAGCAGCACTATTTTGTAGAACTGTCTTTACTGTGAATAATTATTCTTCTTCCTTTTCTTTTCTCTTCATTTCAAATCAACAACAACTGACAATAAAATAATAATCATTTACTTCCATTCAATAAAATAACAAATTACAGCCGATCAATGAATGAACAAAACGGGAAAAAAAGTATGCATGATTCTGACAATGTTGCGTCGTAGAAGGATGTTGACAATGTACAAACAATGACTGCCAAACAGTTACTATGTGGTGTCCGGCAGGTTCTCGGTGTCGCACTCAGTCTTGCGGGAACCTGACAATAGGAACATTGACAAGTGAGATGGCGGAGAATACACAACGACGAGTCTACGACCACCACCACCACAGCCTACAACACCGACGTCCGGACAGCTAACTTGCTTGTGTCAACCTTGCTGGATGAGTTGTTAAAGATAGGAGAAAGTGTTCATATATATTGGCACGTGTTTAGTAATCGCCGGAACGGCTCCTTCCCATACGACCTGGAGACGGTGTACGACTGAACGATCGGCACCTGAAATGACGAGCGAGTCGGTGAGTTGCTGCTCAAAGTCGCTACAAGGATTTTCCACCCATTTCAGGCCTCGTAGTTACAATTTTTTCCAAGGAGCCATTTGGCTCCTGTATAGCCAGAAACATAAAATAAGTGAAATATGATTACTGTAGAAAAACACTATAAAATTAATGTTTTTTCAAATATGACTCACCTTGGACTAGGGCTTCTCCGTCTATCGTACGACCTGCTTCGGGATCTGCTATAGGACCTCCTGAAATGAGACATACCGTACCATTACTGACTAGAAGACAAATACAAATCATCAATAGCATAATTTCACCTTTGCATAGTGGTTCACCATGTTCAAACTTTTGCTACAATTTTAATCAAACTATTTTGGGATGTTTTTCATTATGCTATTAAATTAAAACAAACCATAGTATAATCAAATATTCATTGTTGCGCGTGAGTGAAAGATTCCCACATCAACAATAAGCAATAAATAAATAACGACTGCATACAGTGCTAGAACTTGTGACGTGCAACTTTACCTTCTCCTTGGGCTGCGACTTCTTGATCGTCTGTGAATAAAATTGACAAATCATTAATGTTCGATAGTGTATACCGGTGAGTGAGTGAATATGGAGTTTAACGTCACTGCGGGAATTTTTCACCCATTTGCGACGAGTTTATACCGGTAATACCATGGTGGGATGAGAATGTGAAACCTAGTGCCTTAACTGGTAGCTTGGGTTGTATACTCCCCAGGGATTTGAGAAGGTGAAAAAATGAGTGCACATTTGATGCACAGGCATGTGATTGGGTGTTGAAAAAAAATAAAAATATTTTGTATGTGTTACATGGAAGTAGATGGTTTAATTTGATGTCGGCAGCCAGAAGAAAAAAATGGGATTCCAGTAAAAACCGAAGAAATCATCTGCCTGGATCCATTGACCGTGATAATCACATGATAATTAATAGTGTAGCACCATGACAAAGTTTTCAAATATGGATTTGGCACAATATAAATACGCACATTACTATTACTATTATTATTATTATTATTATGGGATAGTATATGGATCAGAAAGCCACTTCATCAATATACAAAAATGGTAAATACAATTTTAACGGAATATGGACACGAAAAATTTGAGAAAAATTGAAAACGTACCTCAGGCTTCTGCTTCTTGATCTGTATCTACGTCCCCTGTCGTCGTCATAGTGACCGCCCCGATGTGGTGACCGATGACCTTTGCCTCTCATCTGACCTGGTGCTGGAGGTTAAACAAGCATGTGTAATTATGAATACATTAATGTTTACTATCGTAACTATGTCGCATATTTCTGTCAGCCTACTATACACTGAAATCTTTCCAAATTACAATAATTATTCAATTGAAGAAAACTGTAAAATACAATAAAATCTGCTGGAACAGTTAAAGAAAAGAAAAATATTCTGAACTCATTTTATAACATTTTAGAGCAGATAACGTTAAATAATTATCAATCAATGTGAACTAGTACTGGTAGGTATAACATTACTAGAATTTTTCACCAAAAATACTAAGGTGAGCAGTATTGCGAGGGTGAAAATAATTTTTACTTTTTCTGTCTCCTCTGGCAAACTCAATCTCAAGTTCTCGTCCATAGAATCTGGTTCTGTCGAGGTGATACAGGGCATCATCTGCGTCTCTCGGGTCCTCAAATGTTAGCTAGTTAAGGCTTTTTGTAAAGGTATCAAATACCCATGAACCATTGACGAAAACAAAAGATCATGTCAAGCATTATATGTTAGTACTGAGACAATTTTAAAAGAATAATAACTTTGTTTTTAAAACATGCAATAGATTTTTTTTACTACATATTTAAAAAAATATATTTAATAGGTAAATTAATTATCAGTTGTAGTCAAAAGCTTATTTAAATTTAAGATAGCATTAAGTTCTATAGAAAGCATGCAAAGCTATGGGTAATTTGGATATGATTAAGATGTCTTTGGAAACTTGATCTGTAATCTGTAATCTTGGAATTGGGGTAATAGCCATGAAATCTGTATGGAAGACTTGGTATTACGGTAAGACTACGAGGGTTATCAGACTTTGTCTTTAATTTATCTTGTCTTGGAAAGACTGCGCGACGGGGCTTGAATTTCTGCTCTAACTCGACTTGCACGGGTCATATGTAGACTTGGGGCTTGGGACATGCCAAAGGGGGTCTTGCAAGCAATTACGATGGCTTGGAAGATATTGAGGAAGCAAGGGAGTGTCTTTTGTCGACTTTGCCAAAGCGATTCGATTTTGGTCCGAGCTACTGAAGCTTTGGTGCGCGACGCCTTTCTCTAAAATCTGCACACGGTTCTTTGATCTGTCCTGCATCTTTAACTAAAGGCTCAAGTCTGAAAACTGTACTTGGTCTTTACTGTTCCTCGTACTCTAACTTGACTTTGTGTTCTGATAAAAGAGAAGTGAAAAATCATTGTGACATGGATGAAAGGAACAAAGTCAATGATGCACGACCACCAACTTTATATAAATTATAATGTCCGTTGACAGCACCTTTTGGCATTTTAAAATAACGTTCCTATGGGAAAAAAAGATAAATATATCGTTGGAATAGACCTCAATAAAAGTGTCCTACAAATGTCTCGCATACTGTACAAGTTATTGGATATGTACTTAAAATAAATTATATTTGTATTTTTTAAAATATATTTTTATTAAATATGGATAATAATTTTTATGAAAGTATTTAAACTGAGATTTCAAAATGCACACTTCTATTAGAGATACAATGTACAATAATATGAAAGATCTTTGAATTATCTTATAAATAGCAAGAAGTTTGAAACGAATCACGAGGTATCAAATACGGTACTCATTTTATGTTAATGGTAGTCATATAAATGCAACAATAACTATTAAATACTCAATCATGTATCATGTTGAAGCAAAATGAAAATGCATTCCCTTAATTCCATAGCATTTTGGGGATTTTTTCCCGCACCAGACCCACTATAAACTAGTATATGCATATACACCAAGTCATAGTACCAGTGGTAACATACCAGATGTCAAGTGGGCTAACAACTATTGTAGTACTGTATTACTATTCAGTATTGGGGGTTTAAAGTCACTTTCTAGAATCTTTCACTAATATCATGACTTGTCTATTCAGTATTAGTCAGGCTGTTGCACCTCAGTGCTTCAGTAAGTATTCTTAAGATTTACGGTATTGAATTGTATTGATCAATTGTTGGTCACAGTCCTCGCTAGAGTGAGAATGGAATTCTAAGGAAGGCGCATGATTAGGAAGGATATTGTACGTATGCAAATCCTCTGGCTCTTCTTGTGTAATAATCCACAGGCACATACACATCCTTTACCGGTCCATATTTGCCAAATAAACTTCGCAATTCATCTGCACTAAAATAGAAATATTCAACATGCTACATACAGTATTTGCCAAATAAACTTCGCAATTCATCTGCACTAGTCTAAAATAGAAATATTCAACATGCTACATACAGTATTCTGCCAAATAAACTTTGCAATTCATCTGCACTAAAATAGAGATATTGAACATGCTACATGATGACTTTCCGTAAACCATATAAGGATGAGATTCAATTAAATTCCGATTTAAATTGATTAACCAACAGGATGCGGAAGAAAGATCCCCACACTCCCCCGCCAAGCAAAATAGTTTAACCTGCTGAATTAGACACGGGAACTGCCTCTTAGGGCATCTCCAGATTCCTTCAGTATTGATAGTGTCAAAAACAAATAAACGATCTGCCTTCAATGTCTAGTAGCAACATTTTCCCCAGTCTCATTAAAATTATAAAATACCATCCAAAACTAACGCACAAGTGGTTCTGTTAGTGCTAATTTAGCCTTATTTTTGTGTGTAGCTATGAGCTAAAGTGTTCCTACTGGTCTCGGCCATCAGCGATTCTTCTTAGCCAATCTTAACACGTGGGACCATGCCCCTCGCCAAGGCATTGGTAATGCATAAGACAATAGACGTCTTGCACGTGATGTCACATAGTCATGCATGTGGCCTCGAGAGTGGAAAAACATATTAATTAATCATCTGCTACTGTTGCCATCATCAGGACGTTTGAAACGTCATGATTGACAGGATAGCTAGTATACAAATGGTGCCCAATGTGGTTTCCCACAACTCTTAGAACAATTGTTTCCATAGCGACTGCTCCCTGGTTTGGATCCCACATTGGGCGCCATTTGTTTACTGAATATCCTGTCAATCATGGATACCTAAATGTATCCAATACTACAGACTCATCGGGTAATTTTGTCAGACTGGTCAGAGTTTTCTGTTGTGCATTGATATCTTTACAGTAAAAATAAAAATAAAAAAGGGGAAAAAATAAGTCTACTTTCACTTCCATTTTGGTAATGACTTTAGATAAAACGGTTCACCAACGATGGTACTCAGCTGAGTATGCATGAGAGAAGTGATTATGTACGTATTTTCAACGCGATGATCGCGGCGGCGGTGCAGTTATGAACTTATGTTATGATTTTCCATTACCAACGCAAACTTGGTGGGTGTTGCCAAAGTGGGCGATCAAAAAAAAATTGGCAAAATGGCAGATAACGTCTCGTCAGTTTATTTCAGCGGATAACTGATGTGGTATATGATGCATCAAGCGTATACTAATTTACTTGCATATAGTTCTACAATCATACTAACTTAGATGCGTCAGGAACGTTTCTGACATACAACGAAGAATTTGGAGGTCTTGCGTATCTCGACATGTTTTCTGTTTCGCTTCGTTTTACGTCGATCAAAATATTTTTTGCGCATGCTCTGCCGGAAAGTACCGAAGAAGAGGAAAGTTAGGAGGTGTTTTGGTGATTGATCGCGTGTTGAAAACAATAGGTTTACTAAACTAACTAAACTATTTTTTTTCTAGAAAGTATCAATCCTAAGTCTATTACACTGTAACGTATAGATCTATAGCAATGCGTCAATCGGTAAAAAAAATATCGGCGTATTTTTTATTGATCGATGAAACAAATTCAAGGGAAAAGTATCAATATCTAATGTTTTACTTATTTTATACCGGCTATATTGATTTTCGCTAATGAAGTTGCAATCGATTGGCTGAGTGTAATCTGTTAAATTGGATACGATGACTCTGTAATTAAGTTAATCTGTAAACTTAGTAAATTGTTTTTAGATAAGTATCGACATATATATGTTTTGACAACAATCGTCAAACAGTATCATAATATCATACCCATGGGTAATGTACCTTTAAAATGTGTTTACTAGCAGATTGAATCATATTTGATTCCACAATCATAACATGTATCGATCTAGCTAATTAATTCGAACATTAAAATGTTATTTTCGAAAAGATCAAATTTCAACAAACAGCAATGAGAATTATCTATGTTTATAAATTTTAATGAATTTCGAATACGTTGATATCCCGATATTTCATATCAGAAACATTGGTAGGCTCGAGAATTATAATCCCAATTTTAGAAAATCGACAGAAGTCCTATGGTAAAAACATTTTAATGATAGTTAGTCGTGTCGTGATTATGCAGACTTACCTCCCTTGAATCTGGACCTTGCTTCCGCTACATCCAAGTCCGTAAAGTGATAAACAACGATAAATGCAGGTGATCTACACTCACATATAGTTTTCTTATTGCAAATTTCATACACTCATGTCTAGCTTGAACATTTTGCTTCAATACTGATTACTGAAAGTAAATTAGACGACAGAAATTACTCCATATTTCTGCAGTTCACAATATTTAGCCTAAATATTTTGCCAGTTTGTGCAGGTGCTCGCTGAACAGTTGTCGTCTAAACATCAGCACATGATAACATCTAGTATTAATCTGTTAGATCAGATCTGGACAATCAAGTTAATATTTTGTTGTGTTATTTATAATATTGTAATGTGTTTTATGATAGGAATGATACGGATGTTTCCAAACTATACAATAAACAGTGCGAGTGCCACACCTTCTAACAATACATGTTCAATAACTTTTCTAAATGCATAGATGTTTGTGTTTCTATAATTGTTTAATCATGGATATAATTACTACATCATTTAATGACTTTGTTTGTTCCGAGTCCATCTGTATAAAGCACTACTTCAATAAGCAACTGATATTAACTTCCCTGTTTGAAGTATACATTAGACTTTTGCCATTACATCATATCTACTGGACCAGAGTTTTCCCAGAGCATGCAGATTAGGAGTCCAAATGCCCGATAAAACAAAATTACGACTCATATCAGTGTTATCACACGTACAGTAATTACAAGTCTGATACAATCAAATTTTAGGATTCATTTGCTTGTCAGCCTTGAACTTGTTGAAGAGGAATTAAATATACAAGTTTTTGTGCATCAGTCATATCCTACTAAACTGAGTAATTGTGGTCACTTCTGTTTTTGCTAGTTGACAATGACAGTTTGGTAATGCAGGATTTAATGTTTGTGAAGTAAACATGTCTAAGTAAAGGTCAAAAGTTTATTGGACGATATACAACATACTTTATTATAATTATGCCGGTCTAACAATCACTTAATTATTTATGTTTCCTTGATTTTCATTAAAACATTTTATGCGTAAACAAGGAAGTATAAAATCATTCAGGGCTATAGACTAACATTCTGAGTTACTTGCCCGCAGAGCAAGTCAGGGCAAGTAGCAAAGGCATCAAAGGTGCATAATGTTAAAAAGTAGGTCGCCCACAGTGCAATTTAACTTTCCCCTGTACATCGGGCATATGTTAGTCCAGAGCCCTGTCATGTAACCGAAAATCCCCCATATCATGTCTGAATTATCTACTTTAAATCATTAAATATTCAGTAACCATGGTAACACCAACTAATCTATGTCAGGGTTTGAAATCACTTTCAGATTTATTGAATTTCAATCACAGTTTGTAGAGTTACATCTGATCATGGTAATTGTTATGCATCATCTTTCAATCTTTGACCCTCTACCATGGAATTTTGTGAGTTGTTTGCTTGGAGAGACTAACATTCTGAGTTACTTGCCTGCAGAGCAAGTCAGGGCAAGTAGCAAAGGCATCAACGACAACGTTGCATAATGTTAAAAAGTAGGTTGCCTGCAGTGCAATTTAACTTGCCCTTGTACGTCAGGCATATATGTTAGTCCTGAGCCCTGAGATAGTCAAACACCCAGATTTTCATTGTCACTCTTGGGGCAAACATTGTCACGCATTGACTTAATCCTGTACAGGGCTCTAGACTAACATTCTGAGTTACTTGCCCACAGAGCAAGTCAGGGCAAGTAGCAAAGGCACAAAGTGTTAAAAATTAGGTTGCCCGCAGTGCAATTTAACTTGCCCCTGTACGTCGGGCATATGTTAGTCCAGAGCCCTGCCTGTATCTAACTCTGTGTTATATGTTCACAGGAAACAGTCTCTCCCAACAGTACCTGCATGGAAAAGTCACTGAAATACAGAATTCCTTTGAAAAGATTTTCATAGAAGAGTTTAATGTAAAGATACCCAGCAATGGCAGGCAATCAGGCTCTTGACAAACAGTACTCTGTTAAGTTCTTCTCCACGCTTGTCACCAACCTCCAGAAGCTGTGTCAGGCATACATATCCTACGACAAGAACATTGAGGTGAGTGGGTACCTGTGTATCGACATCGACAACTCAAAGAAGGAGCGGTACGTGCTTAGTGAGCTCCTCCAGAACTCTGGAAGTGTGGTCAGCGAGAGCTACTGCACCAAGGTGTTTCGCACGGTTCCGCCACCCCCCGCCAGCACTCCAGTCCCCGTGAAGCAGATCGCGAAGGAAGCCGCGCTGGTCAACCCCAACCCGGTATCGTACGTAACCAACGACGGGCGGCCGAAATTAGCTCAGGAACGGAGGTCAAGTTTGCCATCTCAGAAACCCATCGATGCCTCGAGCTACCCCGAATTGTCCAATGGGCCGATGTTCGGTCACGAAGGACTCGAGAGGCAGAGAATGGCCATGGCTCAACGACCGAAGCAGTCGTCGTTCGACCACGACAAGGAGAATGCTGCCGCGCGTCTGGCGAGAGACATGACGCATAGGCTGTCCGAGACTCCAGAAAGTGTGAGCGCCGAGAGCAACACGTGGCATCAGCCCGAGAGGCCCACGAGACTGCCGAGTTTCGCGCACATATCTCGAAGGAAGAGCTTCACCAGTGCCAGTCTCTTCCCTTCGGTGGAGCCCATAGATCTGGACTGTATCAAAGTGGAAGGGTCGAAGGTCAGGCTACCCTGTGCTCAAGCAAAGCTTCCGCCAGCACCCAGCAGACCTGTGGGGACGCTTGACGGGTTGTCGGTACCTCCAGGGACTCCTGCTAATCTCCCCAGCCTTGGTCAGATGATGGAGGCTTTCACAGGTAAGTTTTCTGGTTGCGTGCCTTTGATTTTAGTCAATGCATTTAATCATAGCTTTGTCACGTATGTGTGAAAGATTCCTGCTGTGATGTAAAACAATTATTCACTCCCCCAATCACAGCTGCTTGCTGAATGTCAAAATTAATTATTTTCTGAGAATATTCATCCACATTCTTTGAGCCCGTTGTTATAAAAGTTTATTGAACATTTTACTTGAAATTTCATAAATATTCTATAACCTGTCGAAGCTTGTGTAATCAGGTAATATTTATTGACAATTAGCATTACTAATAATATTACATGAATTTATTAATTTCAGCATAATTGATGTTTTAGCAATGACCAGATGACATGTTGTAAAATTACTTTCGACTATTTCCAGCCTCCAGGTCCCCAGTTGGTCAGGACCCCTACGCCCAAGCTGAACGATTCCCTACCCCCAGCGCACCTGTCTCCACCCCCCAGCCCGGCCACTCCCCCTCCAGCCAGCCACAGACCCCCCACTTCCAGCCACCCCCCACTGTGTGGTCGCCCCCCGACACCCCGCCCGCCAAGAGTCGGAACCCCGCCGCCATCAGTCGCAGCCAACAGGATGTCTTCATGCAGATGCTGCCCCAGGGGTACGGCGACGGCACCACCAAGCCCGGGGGCGTGCAGATGGTCCACACAGATGCGCCTGAGACGAAGGCAGCAGCGCCCGTCGGGTCATTCGGGGGTCGGACGAGCGAGGACACACTGGACGTGGACATGGAGGATATGGGAGGAGGGGGAGATCACTCTATAGGGGGAGATCACTCTATGTCGGACGTCAACCCGAGTCTGTCCCTATCGGGGATGGACCAGAACATGCTGTCGGAGTACATGATGTCGTCGGCCCAGGTTACCGACATCCAGCGGAAGAGGAACGCTCAGTTGAACTGTCAGAGATACGCGCTTCGCCTTTTCTGCGAGTTCCATCAGAACCTACTGGGCGCCATGCCGTCACTGGACAGCTTGTCTGCCGAGCAGGTCGACACCATGCTGAGTCAGTTTTACGCCACGTCCAAGAAAGGTAACGGTGAGGACTTCACGGTGAGTTCACTGAGGAGCATTCAGTACTACCTCGAGTCGCACCTGTTCGAGAACTACATCCATTCAGGCTCGCGGGCAGCAGTGTTCAGGAACTCGCGCCAGGCGCTGAGAACTCGTTGTGAAGAACTACGTGTGAAGCAGAAAACCACCCCGGTCTCCAAGCGGCAGTTCACGGCCACTGACATAGACATGCTGTTTGAGAAGGGCCAACTAGGATCCAGCTCTCCTGACGTCCTTCTCAACTCCCTGTGGTTCATGAATGTTATATGTTTTGGGATTAAAGGCAGCGAACACTTTACACTCCGCTGGGGCGACATCATCCTCAATACCGACAAAGAAGGAAACCAGTTCCTGGAGTACTCAGGGGCGGGTAACTCCGGGCAGGCCGACAGCTGCCTGCGCGTGTATGCACTTCCGCATCACCCACACCGCTGCTGTGTGCATCTGTTCAAGCAATACCTGGGCCACCGGCCCGCCATCGCGCTGCAGCCCGACGACCCGTTTTACCTCAACGTCAACGCACAGTACAAGCGAGTGGGCACGTGGTTTATCAAGGAGAAGGTGTCCATGAGCAGGCTGACGTCCACGTGGCGGAGCATGCTGTTCGGGGCTGGACTCCCGCCCGATAAGAAGCCGCCGGTCGGCTTCCAGAAAGGCCTGCTCATCCAGGACATCCAGAGTCCAGTCCTGGTAAACAGACACGCCGAGTACCCGCCGGAACCCGTGGAGGACGCATAGCCATGGTGTCCACCCTGTCGTCAAGAAAGTTCCCTGTAGCTAGGTGTGTCCACTCTGTCACCCTTACGGTTCGCTGTAGACATGGTGTCCACCTTATCGCCCTGACGGTTCTTTGTAGCCATGGTGTCCATCCTGTCGCCCTGACGGTTATCTGTAGACATGGTGTCCATCTTGTCGCCCTGACGGTTATCTGTAGACATGGTGTCCATCTTGTCGCCCTGACGGTTATCTGTAGACATGGTGTCCACCCTGTCACCCTGACGGTTCGCTGTAGACCAGGCTATCATTTCTCGAAGCTCTTTTTATCTGCTAAGAGACCATAACACTCTCTTAGCAGTGTATTAGCTATCAGCAAAGAGAGTGCTATGGTCTCTTAGTGGATAAGAGAGTTTCGAGAAACGATACCATGGTGTCCACCCTGTCGCCCTGACGGTTATCTGCAGCCATGTCTGTACTATAGTAGTACCTCCTCCTCATTCTCCCCTAAGGTTGGTGTGTGTGTAAGTGTGTGTGTGTACAAACATATAGAAAGCAATTTGGTCCGTCCTTGTTTTCAGAATTTAATGTTAGCAGATTTTACATAACCTTGTTAGGGTTCAACAGATGAATATGAAACTGTTCACACTATGGATATTAAGTGCAATTCCTGAGAATTTAGAAGACATCTTTTTGAATCATGGACAAATATATTTTAGCTTTGCTTTTGAGACTCCTATATTGCATATTATGACGGGTAAATTGTATAATCAACTGATTATCACCAGTTATGGAAGTGTATATATAATAGAATACATGTACTGTACCATTATCAGTGGTAATTACATTTTACCTAGCTGCTCGACTTCCAGTATCATGCTGTGTATGAAAGCATTTGTTTTGTGCACATTGTGCAAATATTATTGTTTGGCATTTTATTCTGAAGCTGTTGATATTTTTATTTTCTAATTTGCAAGATGCCAGATACTAGTGATGTGTCAATCTGTAAAAATACTAGTATATTGATCGATGAAACTTGACATGTTGATAAATCAAGAACAAGAAATAATTATTGATCTTACAGGAATGGCTACAATTTTACTTCATTACCGTAATTAATTTTATTTTACATACATTGAATAACTTACCACTGATATGGTTCAATTTATTTTACTAGTTCGACGAAATAAAATGGAACACGTTAAATTATCATAATCTTTATTCGTATAGTTAGTAATAAACTGGTCAATAATAAATCGATCTATTGGTAGGCCTAGATTCTCAATGCAAAATTGTTGTGTTGATGCGCATCACTACCAGTAACTGAGTAACCTTGTTAACTAGCCATGATGGGGTGGGGGGGGGGGATTACCTGAAATTAAACATATCTGGAATTGTGTTCTACCCAATGCAGTGCTAGCTTGATACATAGTGCTGTTCCTTATGCGCGCATGTTAGCGTCTAGGCTGTTGTTATTTCAGAATTCATGTTGTAATAATGGACTCCTATTTTGTGTGTTTTGTGGTGAAACGTTTAATGTGATAGACTTTCTACTTATGGTCAGTATACATGTATACACAGAGCAATGGGAACGGGGGATTGATCTCAGATTTATCTCGGATGTCATGAGGAGAGATAGCAGGAGCGAGAGAAAAGGATGAAATATTGTCTTGATTTCATCCATGTTTTAATACACCCCTTGTACATAGAACAGTATCACTGGACTGATATTTCATAGAGTATTTTATCTATTTTTTTTCTTTGGACATTTTAAGAAACTAATGCAGCAGTTTTCCAAAGCAGAAAGTAGGTCGTACTTTCTTCAAATATGTTTTATACCAATGTATAGTGTGTTACATCCCAAGTAGTAAGTTTGGTGCCAAATGTGTTGTGTTGATCATCAAATGTATCATGTGCCTGATGGTTGATAGACAAAATAGATGTCATAATAAATATAAATTAAGAGATGCATAATTGTAGTCCATAACTGCTAAGCTAATTTGTTTTTTTAACTGACCAAGTGTATTTATACGATTTTCTCAACTGGGATTGTTTCACAGTTGATATCTCTTTAAAGGCATAATATCACAGTTGATAGACCTGTATAATGGACAAATGAATTTCGATCTGAGACTAATTATGCTTGATTTATCCACCGAAAAGTTATTTGCTGATGTACTTAGTCCCCAGTACTCGATAGTTATCATAAATATAAGTATTTTGTCTTTGATGCATCAACTGATCTATGAAGGAATTGCAAGCAAACGTTGCCGTTACATATTACAGTGTAGTCATACCACTTTGAGTTAGGTCCCCTTGCATTGATATCATGAAGCAAATAAAAATACGACCATATTCAGGTTGTCTATCGGGGATTGCAGTATAATTGTGTCTACCATACAGCGGTGGAAAGATTTTTAGAAGTACAAACCTGATTTTATATATGTCAAGTGAATGTACTTTGCAGTTATAGCTAAGAGCTAGGTCCAAACCAAGCATAACTATCTGTGATGTTATGCCTTTAAGATACTTCTGATCAAAATTATGTTTAAATTAAAACATTTCTATAATTGTGACATTACCATATTAATGTTTTAATCACTGATAATATTCAAGATAATATTTATAGATGGCTTTTAGAAATGGTATATTCCCTTGAACATAGGAATTCACATATATAAAGATTGTGATTAGTAATTATTAAGTTGGTACATGTACATGCATATTTGAAGGTAGTTTCTATAACTGGCATCATCTGAGCTGCTTGTCATATGTATATATACATCATATTATACCTGTGTCCTTGGTCATTAAGTTAACCCTCTCCCTGCTGGAACAGCATCAATCACTGTGCTATAAGGCATATCCCATTCATTCAATCAAGAAGAGGGTTAAACTAAACTAGAGGGTTAGGAAACAACTAGGTAGTATTTAAATTGCTGTCATATTTAACAATTTCCATTTACCATAATATCAATATTTTGGGGTTTAACGTTGTATGATGTGTGAGAAAGTATCCTCATGATAAGAGGAAACAACTCATATTTCCTTTTAATTACGGTAGTATTTAAAATGCAAGGATGTTTTGGTTGATGATCGAATTACAAATTACTTTTAACAATATATTCCAACTGCGATGTAATGCACTAATTCATCCATAAAACTGTTTTATTATAGCAAGAATTTAATTCATCTTCATTTTCACCTAATATTACAATCTGGGGGCCTATTCTCGAAACATTCTTACAAACTTCTTAGCCTAAGAACAGTTCTTAACAATTCTTTTAGTATGGCTACAAACTGTTCTTACGCTGAGAAGTTTGTAAGAATGTTTGGAGAATAGGCAGCCCCAGAATCTTTTGCAGGATAAGTAATGAACCAATAAAACTTACGGTTATGTATTGGACTAGAATTTAGCCTATGGTATATTATTCAAAATAGTGTTGGAGATCAAAGACTAATACTAGATTGTCAATGGACACAATTCCCATTGGAACGGTAAGCAGAATATTAGCACACTTCAATGTGGCTACATCTAGTAAAGGTTTTAATTTAGATATTAATTTAAATAAAGTAATACATTCATGAAAAATATAAGGAAATACATTCATGAAAAAAATATAAGGAAATACTTTCATGGAAAAAATATGGAAATACATTCATGAAAAAAATATACCCGTAAGGAAATACTTTCATGGAAAACGTGACCTGCGACTTTCATGTCATGACAGATTCTGACCAATGCTTTTTCTCATAATCATAGTCTTGGAAAGCAAAAGAACTGTTAGGAATTGCACTTTATGATGTCAGCACATGCTTTCCACCAGGTTAATACCAGGTTATGACAGTTTGAAGTACCGTACCATATTTTCTGGCGTTTCTATTGATAGACAAGGCAATGATGCTGTCCTTATACAAAATGAAGTCATTCTTTCTCTTTAATCAATTGTGTATTTGTAGTAAATATTTTATGTCTTATTAGTCTTAGATTGATGTATTGTAATACAGAAATATCCACAGTACTACACAAATTGCAATTTGATACAGTACATGTTTTTCAATATATTGTCAGTTGTATTTTTTATCAGATCAATGAAAATATTTGGTATATTTTTGTGTGAAATACATTTTATCCGTTGCATGTATATATGTAGATTTATGGATTTTTTACAACTATAAAAGTGAAATATATTTCTATTCGTATGTGAAAATTTAATTGTGTTTCAGGCATGAACTATTCTTTTTAGAAGATATTTGGCCTTTACATAATCATTTTATATTTGTAATAATATTGTGATTTTTGACAATATATTGACCTGTTTGTGTGGTGTTTATTTTGCACCAGATCACCATTTAATAGAAATAACTGCAGTGATGTAACATCAATTTATGAACGTTCATAATGTTTTCCGTAGATAAATATCAAAACATTTGGTGCAATTCCAAGTCATAGTATAGTGACGTCATTGTTCATGAACCCCCCAACCCAAATGTGTCGTACATGGTTTTCCCATTTCCCCCCAAACTAGACAACCAAATAAAGTGAATCAAATGTTTAGAATAGAAGTATATATATATATGCAGTGTTTAAACAATATTAGAGTGTTGAATTACTTAATACTTGAAGCACATTTTTGCCTGAAAATGTGTACGTTTGACTTGTCAACCAACTACCGTACTTATTCCTCATGTCCCACTAATTATCAATATTTTCATATTTTTATGTTGATTTTTTTGACAATACCAATATATTCTTGTAGATTAGTAACTGTACTTGTTTGAATAATACAACCAGGGATTTCATCGTTCAATGATTCATGCCTCCTTGAGTTATTACCCTTTACTGTACAACAATCTAGGAATATAAATAGTGTACATCATTCAGGTCAAGGGAAGCCACTCTATCCAGTATTCCTACCGGGTATATTAGTTTACATGGCGGGCGGATGCCTTGGACATTACCTATATTGTAAAGCAGTGAAATTCATTAAGGCAATTTAATACATATGAATGATTATTTGCAATATAAATTGATAAATTTTAATTAAAAACAATTGTTAATAATATGTGACTGTATGTCTTTAACTCTTGGAAACTGTGATTCCTGATTATGTTAATGCCAGTTAAAGACCTATATCACCTGTTATATATTGTTTTTACAGTCAAATTGAATTCCCTAGCAATGTTAAAAGTTGTGTTTTATTGCAAGTCATTGACATGAAGATGTTATTTCTATTGGTAAATATTTTTAAATATAATCTGGCAGGTAACATAGAAGGCATTTTCTTTTTAGTGTTTAAGAAACCATCCATCATTTGTGGCCTGCCCCAAACTGACAATCACAGACGTCGTATAAAACAGCTATTATGACAGCATGTGTATTTGTCTTCTGAAAAAGATATATTTTCTGTTAAAGTAAATGTGTTAGATTGTGTCCACTCCAATATTTGTTTATGACAATTATTATGAAATAGTTTAACTAGTCATCTAGTGTTAACATATGTATTGTGATATATTATGTAGCATAATCAATTGTGCATCTTTCAACAAAACACTTTTAAATATTATCAATTATTTGTTTATCAGTAAAGATGTTGATTCCTATGGCGTTGTTGTGTTGTTAATGTCAAACCGTGAAGATAATTCTACTGGTCTTGACCAGGGGTGTTATCCCTTTAGCTCATTCAGTAGAGCATTAAAGACTCACAATCCAGCAGAGAATGGGTACCCCGTAGGACAAGATGGACATGTGAATGATAACTTCGTAGTGCTGGAAACGGCAGTTTGGGTTGTAAACTCCCCAATATTGGCGCATTATAAGTGCCCTATTTTTATTATCAGCATGGTCCTTGGTTACAATGGCACCTGACGTGTATTCAAGTTATTTCTGGTTGGCTCTTCTTTCTGTCGGACGGAATTCCTAGCTCCCTGGTGAGTATTTCACATTAGCATTAGTGCCCCATTAATAATTTTTTATAAAATCTTCTTCACAGGACTTGATTGCTATCTTCACAGTACAGTGCTCCCTCGATATAAAGCTGAAATTGGGGTCCATGCCATGCTACCCGCGTTATAATACCTGCGTTATATCCACTCACAAAAAAATATTATTATTATTTTTTTTAAATGGGGTCCAATTTGGACCCCGCTTTGTATCCGAATCCGCAGTGCATCGAAGGGCGTTATATCGAGGGAGCACTGTAATTGGAGAAACATTGCAGATAAGCGAGTTATTGATTTAGGTCACATTCTTGGTGCATCTGTACCAGCCCATAGCTCATGTCTTACTGGAACGAAACAGTTGTAGGCTCCCCTCCCACAAAAAAACCACACCCCAGGTTTTCACAATATTGAAATATAACGGTCAAAACAATATTTTAAAATTGAAATCTCATTACCAGCACAGCAATAAGAACAACATCACATCACTGTTTTTAATGTATTTATATATTACATGTATATAATATTAATAGTTCCTCTTGTCTCAAAGTTATTTTCTTTTGGCAAGCTCATAAACAACACTTTGGCAATAAAACATAATTTTGAATACAAAACACAGAATATGTCTGAATGACGAAAATTCCTAAAACATAAGACAATTTAGCATTTGCTAGTTTAACCCTCTCTATGCTGGAGGCAACTGGAGATGCCCTAAATGCCTGTGCCTAATTCAGCAGGGAGAGGGTTAAATCACAAAAAGTACTGACTGCACATACAGTTATGTATTGTGGCTATATATCATTATATTGTGACTATGTGGCTATGCCAGATCACAACCTCATGGATGGGTCTGGGACCATTGCATTACAAACAATATAATATTAACTTGGGCCCCAGATTTCTAGATGCTAATTGTATTATAATAACATCACAATAGTTTTATTTAAAACATGAAATAAAATGCATGACAAACAAAACACAAATAGATATGTTCACATTGAAAAATTCAGCTTGCACGAGTCAAAACTATAACAATGAACATGAGCATACAACTTTACTAAAACTAATGAAGAACAGATCTAGGTTATTAAAGTATAAATAATGTTCTTGTTTGAAAAAGAAACATTAAAAATAAACACATTGGCACGGCATACCCTGTGACCTTTGTCGAACAACTTCATAAAATCAATTTATCAAATGCTATACTCAAATTCATAAATAATCTTTATGCAAAAACAATTTATCATAAAAACTTGCCAATATGTATACCAAAATATACAGTGTACCAGTCTATGAAATGTCTGGTTAACTCTGAAAAATGTAATTATTTGTATACGAGTACGAGAGGAAATTGATGTGATTGTGCCATTTCATCCTCTCCAACTTTATGTCATCCTATCCTTTCAACGAAAGATGAATAAATTACCTTGTTGTGAATTCAAGCATAATTAGCAAGTTCCCACTCGCCCTGCGGCCCGATCCATTTCTCCTAATGTTAAAGGGCGAGTAAATATTTCATTTTTTGTTATTTATTTCATTATTCGGGCGAGTATGTTTTAAAGTTAAGTTCTAACCAATTAGTCCACTAAAACTTCAATTCCTGTATGAAAGAATTCATGGACAAAAGAAAAGTCATAATCAAACTTAAATTATTCTAATCAGATGTCTGGGATGAATAATAGGGATTGGGATGAATAATAGCCTACTACAACTCATCCTAAAAACACAGGCCATTATGACTGTACCTGATCTCCATTTGACAGTGGTTATAGTCGTAATAGCCTCGGGTTCGAGAATGACAACAACTGTGTTATCGTAGTTATAACTTCAATTCCTGTATGAAAGAATTCATGGCCAAAAGAAAAGTCATAATCAAACTTAAATTATTCTAATCAGATGTCTGGGATGAATAATAGGGATTGGGATGAATAA
>JAVCKZ010082048.1:0-12568 GCA_034780755.1 Lepetodrilus elevatus
GGCTGTTAACTGTTATGTAAACATATTCTGACATGTTCAATTAACTTAACTTTTACAATTGTGTACACAGGAGATGTTATTAAATCAGAATATATGGTATTTTGTGTTGATATACCAGCTTGTCGTAGTTTAATACGACTGTATATCAAGTGTAAAGTTTCCTATTTTGTTCAGTATATTTGAACGGAGGTTAGGCATGTGTAGTCATAATAGCCTGGGTTTCGAGGATGTACACTGGAATAGTCTCAAAGAATGAAAGTAAATGAGTTAAGGTAAAGGGTCAAGGGATCAGATTCATCCAGGTATGAGTAGCCTATCATTAGAGCTGCATAGAAGATATTTGCCTAAACTGGCTAAAGTTACAAGTAGGCCTATATAAAATGTGTAAAATAAATAACATGCTAATAAATTCGTAAATTTCCATTAAATTATTTTTAAATAAATTAATTGCATGTGCTTTTACTTGTTCTCCAACTTCCAAGAATACAAAATTGAGTTTGTGAATCCGTTTTCGTATCCTCTTAGAAAAATACCGAGTTTGCGAATTGAATTTCGTATCCTTTCGCTGCCATGTTTTTAATAAGACACTATCTACAAAATGGCTGTCGAAGAGTATGGAGATGAGGTGATGCCGAGTTGTTTTTGTGTTTACAGCGTCTGGGGTTATGTTTTTATTATATGCATAGGGTATTCTAAAGTATGAGATATTAATTGTGGCGACTGCATTAGCTGTTGCTCAATGTATGACGTTGAATTATATTAAAACAGTGCAATTGTAGATAAACAAAAGTTTTGACAAAAGTTTTGTGAAGTTGCAGTAAAACTTGTGAACGTTTGTAAAACTTTAACAAACGTTCCTGTGACTCTCTTCCTTTAAGTTTAGAGTTAATGAAGTTTTTTAGTTTTGCCAAAACTTGATTAATGAACAAAATCAAACTTTTGACCTGTACAACAGATGAATTAACACTCCATGCTGTGTGCAAAATCCACCAGTAAGAGGGCTAAGGGTTTAATAATCGTATCATCTTTACTCATCATACCATGGCAATGTTTTAAGTGTTTAGGGTAGTGATAATGCTTCACAATACTCACTTCACCAGCCATAATCCTCCTATGAACGCTATAGGAGAAAACTGCTCCACCAACTTAGGCAGCAGATAACATGATAACACTACACAAAATATCAAACTTCTCAAAAAGCACATGTCATAAATCAAAATAGACATCTGTTTGACAGAATAGATAAGACATTGCTTTCTTTGAATCTGCTGTCATTTTTTTTTACGTACCTTACCATTCAAAGAAAGTGATGTCTTATCTGTCTACGGCGGTCCATTTTGATTCATGACATGTTCTTTTAGAGGAGAAGTTTGACAGTTTGCTCATAGGCTTCATAGTATGGCTGGTGAAGTGAGGAAAACAATTGCATTATCACCACCCAGCCATAAACAGGGCCAAATGAATATTGAGCGTACTGAATTTAAATACAATGTTTATCTGTTTACAGCATTTGCGTCCCGCTCAGTCCCAACTGGGTATAGGAAGTTCCCAGCATTCACTGTCAATGCGAGAGAAGTCGCAAATCAAGCGACGCATAAACAAGGAACACAACAGTAATTTCCGTGCGGGCTACATCAACATCAACGAGGAATACCTGCACAAGACAGGGATCCGTGGCAGAAAGAGCTACTTTCTATACTGCTTCATTGCTCTACTGGTGCTAGTCGCACTGTGCAATGCACTGGTACTTTCACTTTTGAAATGATCATTGTTGTTAAAAAATGTTGTTATTTTTGTGGGTTTTTTTTAGAATTGTTATTTTCTCTTGATTAGTGCAAGACCAAAATTGAAATCACTGTTTATAGTGCTAATACAACAAACAATAAATTAATAACATTTCACAATTTGTAGGATTTTTCTTCATTTACCTGGTACCGGTAGTCACATTCTCCATCAGAGTTAACGAGGCACAATGTTTAACTCTCAATATTGGAGGCAATCAAAGATGCCCTGTAGCAGGGATCCCTATCCTCCTGGGTTATTCATAAGGATTAATTTGTAGGGAAACTTTGGTCATCTCTGGCAGAGGGATGGTTAAATACAATTTTACAAAGCATTAATGCATTGTTTATTGCATGTCAGGTGAACCAATTCCTCTACATGGAAATTCAGAATTTTGCATATTTCTCAGTTGACAGCTTGGCTGGTGTACAAGTTCCGGATCCACCACATCGGAATGGCTTCCATGGAATTCCTTCCGGAGAGCAGTTCCGTGCGGTTCCTGGAGGATACGGACATCCGGACAGTCAAGATGTCCAACGCCAGACTCGGTGGCCGATACGACCGAGATCTCAACATTATTGCTGTAAACGCCACAGTGAGTTTCTTGACTATTTGAAATTCCATAGTCTCATGCTCATTATATCGACCGTGGTATGTTTCTTGACTTTTGTAAATTCTGCGATCGCAACATAATTGCCGTAAAGTTAGTTTAATGTTTTTTTTTCTTCTTTTCAGATGCTACTTGGAGCTAGGAATATGGATGGTTCAACTTGTAAGTAGTAGCCATGATTATGTTGTGGAAACCCATTAGCATCATTCAATATTTATAAAAATGATTGTAAAATTATTATTTGATTAGGAATATAGAATGTTTGGGGATTTTCAAATATCAAAAAAACTTTTTTAATTAGGTCCAACATTAACCTTCTCCCTGCTGAATAAAATCAAAGTGTTCTATTTCTGCTAGTGATCGGGCAAGTTAACTTGCCTTCAGCAGGGAGAGGGTTAATAGACCTTGTATGCCAATGCTCTCTTGATGAATACTGGTATAATTATTATAGGGTCGAAATATCTACCCTATAGCATCTCTGATTGCCTCCAGTGGTGAGAAGGTTAACAATCTCAATTCCAGTGAGACTCCGAGATGGTCGGGCATTCATCAGAAGCAACAATTTCACCGTGCGGCACAAAGGGAGTGGAGAGACCCTCTTCTGGACCGGAATGGAAAAGACTCAAATTTCACTGAAGCACGCCAAAAATCTCCACGCGCTGTCCGTGCAAGTCAGGAAGGTAGCGTCAGTCTAGGCTGCATGATGACTGACAGTTTGCGCCCAGCATGGAATAGAACCTGCATCTCTTTCGACAGATGTAGTCGGAACTAGAGTTATCTCCTCCGCAATGCATGCTGGCATGATCGTGTGAAACAGGTACAATTTGTATGTTATAAAGTAATTCATATTTCATTTTAGATATCGACTGATTTCTGGTACTCCCCAATTCCCAAGTTTGTTGGTTGAATATTGGGGTTTAGAGCCACTTTTGTTTGTATCACGGCTGGCATGTTTTTTTCTCATGCATATCATACTCTGCTTGGACTAGGTTTCCAATTGCTGTTTTGTGCAAGTTCATGGAATATCATGGAGACACATTATTAACTGACCTGGCGCTTGTTTCACAATGCTCTTGTAGCGCTACAATAGATGTAACCGAGCTTCCGCCACAATAGAAAGTGTTGACCTTACAATAGTTGTAGCCTACAAGAGCATCATGCAACGGGCGCCTGGCCCCAAGGTTACGAAACCTTTTGAGTACGATTTCATGCTCAAGCTAAAATATTATATGGCGACTTAAGAACAAAAGTCAGTTGAGTATGAAATTGTACTAAATAATATTTCATATTCTCGGGGAGAATCCTAGCACTGAGCAGGGGAACAACAAGTACCATCTTTTAACTTGGTATCATGTGGCTGGGGTTCGACCTACTCAGCGGTTAACCTCCCTGCTGAATAAAATCAAAGTCTTCTATTTTTTGCGTGTGATCAGGCAACAAGTCGGGAGAGGGTTAATATTAACTGAAATGAGCACTAGCCACACAGTACTAGTGGGGTGAAAAATCTACTAGTCCTCACCAACTTTCAGTAATAAAAAAAGCACACAGAACTAACATATAAAGTATCAATGTGTTTAATAAGCGACTCATGGATAGATCTAGATCTAGTCTAATTTTTAAAAATAATATAAACAAGGTAGGTGCTTTGAAAATCTAGCCATGCAGGACTACCAGATCTAGAAATCAACTAGTCCGAGCCAGAAACCGATAGCCATTGGCTATAGGACTAGCGTTAATATTAACCCCTGCGGCTACTGCTCTTTGGGTCGGTGCTCTAACCACGCAGGAGCTTTCCAACAACCCAGAGGCTTGTTCAGGAGGGCGCGAACCCGCAAGTACATGTGTGAAATCGCCTTAGCAACCTTCATCCTTCATATGTGAACTCGGGTAAACTCGCCCTTCTGAACAGGCCTCAGATCTAGTGTTTGTGTTAATAGGGCTGTTCATTTTGCTACCGGCTGGCCTGACCCCATTGACCCGAAAAATGCACTCGATTTGCCTAATTTCCATGTTCTCAACGTGCCCGCTTTGCCGTGTACAAGTTACCGGCAAGCAACCGGCTGATATACCATATATTCCAAATATTGGGCAAATCGAGCACCATTTTCGGGTCAACGTGGTCAAAGGGCTTGTCAGGTCACCTTCCTGAACTTTGCTATTAACTAAATCAGATGGCTTGTGATCAAATCCTGTTTGCGCCTTTTTACTGCCACACATCTTTACTGTCATCTTATTAGCTTGCTTTAAATATACTTAGTCTACTCATAACTGACATGTTAACATACCATTAGTCACATTTTTGTTAACTATTTGTTATTTGAAAAGTAAAACTAATAATTACCGTAACATAGTGTAATAACAGAAATTAACATAATAATAATTTATTCCATCCATGTAAATTGAACAGACATTAGCATGGTTAGACAGGCAATTTATTTGGAATATGATTGCAAACATTTGGTTACTGATTATATTTAATGATTGAATACAAAACGTCATCCAGGGCTATTGAATTTGACGTGAATGTCAGAATAGTGCTCACTGTTGTCAGAGGGTATGTTAAATTAATTAACTATATTTCTAGATTAGTAAACAATCAGAAATGATTTTTATTTGTTGGAATATCAGAAGATCAGAATATCATACGGATAAGAAGATGTATTGTACCATAATATTTAAATTTCCTTAAATTTGATTTGTTGAAATGGTTGGAAAAGTGTGATCTAATCGTGATATCCCTATGGGGAATTTTACACTGTCTGTGTTAAATGAAATTCCTATCTGGATAACAAAGATAACCTAACAGGAATTTTGCAATAGGAACCTAAGTGACCTTGTTAGCGACTTTTAACCCTTGCAAGGGCAATCTGACCTATTTGGGTAAATATTGTGCTCTGTGTTCACAGTTGCGGAGTCGTCAAGGTTACCAGGACCTAGTGTTGGAGTCACACAAGCACATCACAGTGCTAGGAGCCGAGGGCGTGGATATATCCAGTGACACAGGCGTGACTATACAGCCATCCGGCTCCGTCTTACTGAATGCCACGGTAAGTCGTTTCTGTACCTGACCGGGACCCCAGAGTACGATCGTCACAAATCAGGGGCCTGTTGCTCGGAACAGTTATGGCGCTACAATAGTTGTAACTGGGCTCCCGCCACAATAGAAAGTGTTGACGTTACAATAATTGTAGCTACAATAGTTCTGAGCAACGGGGCCCAGAATAAGAACTTGGCTGAATTTAAAACTCAGTTACAATGGCCTGTTGCAATGCCTGTCAATAGAACCCAGACCACGAGATTATGATACGTTTATGAGTAGGATTATGAGTAGGATTTCATACTCAACAACTAAAGTTTTGTTTACAAAATGTAACAAATCCCTATATAAAATTTGAGCATGAAATCGTACTCAGAAAGTGTCCTAGCCCCGAGATTACGAAACTTTTCTGAGTATGTTTTTGTACTCAAGAATTGTGTTCATAAAACGTCATGTGACGTCATAGTCTGAGTACGTCTTTGTGCTCAGAAAGTTTCGCAATCTCGGGGCCTAATCAGGGCCTGGGCCCTGAGATTACAAAACTTTTCTGAGTACGACTCCATACTCAACTCAGAATTGTATTCATAAAACGTCATGTGACGTCATAACCCTACTCACACAGCATACTCAGGCTATGACGTCACATGACATTTTATGAACAAAATTGAGTAAACAGTTTAGGGCAGGTTTCTGCAACATCTGTAGCGCTGAATGTTGCAGTAAACCTGCGAGCACCATCTGGTACTGATGACCAAGGATGATGCATTGACCTTGTACTGTAGACAGTGCAAGCTATGAGGATTGTGTTGCACTACAGTAACTATACATGTACATGTATACTAGAATTCATAACATGGTCTGTTTGAACTCCAAATGGTCCTATGCAATCATACTGGCCTATACTGTACTCTACTATTATATCTTTGCTTGTAGACTGTAGTAAGTTATTTTGATATAAGTAGGTATACATATAGTTAGTTACTTAAGTAAAATATGTTTAAACTAATTTATTAAACCATCTCTACAGTAACTTTCTCTAAATTCAATAACCATCTCAAACATCAGGAAACCATATAATAATAACAATAACAACAACAACAACAATAACAACAATAATACTATAGACAGTTATATAGCACCAAACTTCAAAGTCATTAACTATAAGTTCAGTAACCATGGTAACCATTATCCAAATTTAGTTTTAGTATAAATTTCTAAATAGTAAATTCAGCAACCATATAATACAATTCAGAAGCCGTGTCTTCTATATCTACATGTCCGTGCCGTAATGGATACGATTTAAAACTATTTCCCATTCCCAGTGCGTATTTCCACTACTTGGCCACTTGAATCTGCCGTCTTGTTAAGCTTTTTATAATGATTTGTTTGTTCATGTGGCGTTTACTCAACATTGACTGAAATCAACATGGTTCGGCAATCAACAGTCCTCGCTTCACGGTTCCAATGCATCATCACACCCTCACAACCAGTGCAATCTTCAAGGAATAAATAGTTTTTGTTTTCCAAGATAAATATATGTTGGTTGCATTTCTTTCAAGTTAAAGAAAACATATTTAACAGAGGTAGGGTTGAAGGTGCAGCAAAATAAATGTAAGCGCGTATTTCTGCGGCAGTCTCGCAACATTTGTGCTGAGGACGATCAACGGGGAGGAGGTAGAAGAAATATGTAAAATGTAAGTAAATATTTGTTTTTCAATATATGCGTGACTAAAATATGAGATAATGATATAATAATATAGTTTTCATAAATACAACTGAATGCGAGTTGTTTGTTTTCTTAACATTGGACAATTAGTCAATACACTCGAGTTGTACGAATGAGAAAACTACAAAATTATCTGATATCGTTAACTTTCCTTGTGTATGTGACAATTAAACGTGCCAGTATCTACCAGGGATAGTGTTAAATAATAATAAATATAGTTCACAATGTTATCATTTCAAATTCAAACTTTTGAATGGAACCTCTGTATACCAGGGCCCGGTTGCATGAAACTGCCATTAACTAATGACGTGATTAGCCGTTAAAAGATAAAAACTTGTGGAACAGTTGTTTGTGTTAACCAGTTTTAGAGATAGAGTATTCACACTTGGAAATGGAAATGGAATGGTTGAATCCCTGTTTAGAAGTGAGGAGCAATAAATATGTACGAAAACAATGTTTGACGATTTAAGTTTTAATCAACTCTTACTGTTAATAATGGATTTGTCAAATGTTGTTATGATGTGAAAGAAATTACTCCGCGACAATGGCTGCATTACCTCACGCTTTGTGCGATAAGCCAGTTTTAAGCTTCAACAGTGTATTGATCTGTAAATCCCTATAGTTCAATGCGTAGAGAGACTTTTATTGTACGGGAATTTTTGTATCACTTCGAATGAGTATTAATAGTTTTTTCTCTCGAATGACTACACACAGTCCATATTGCAAACACAACCTTTCTGATAACATAAAAAACAAACTCGCACACACACACATGAAAAAAAGTTGAATAATGTGCATGAAGAAAACCTTTCTAAGTCAGACATTTCTTCTCAATTTAGAAGCTGTAAAGAAATGTAAGTAGAGAAAAAAAAACACTATTAAATCACCAGAGATAAAATCACAAGTGTCTTAATGTCACAGTGGATCAGTTGACATTAGTTATTTTGATGTCAGAGCAGATCAGTTGACATTAGTCATTTTGATGTCAGAGCAGATCAGTTGACATTAGTCATTTTAATGTCAGACCAGATCAGTTGACATTAGTTATTTTGATGTCAGAGCATATCAGTTGACATTAGACACATTGATGTTACAGCAAGTCAGTTGACATTAAACAACTGTTGATATGTCACAGCATATCAGTTGACATTAGACATTTTGATGTCAGAGCAGATCATTTGACATTAGACACATTGATATCACAGCATATCAGATATTTTGATGTCACAACAGATCAGCTGACATTAGACATAAACTACCATTGTACCATCACACCCACCCCATGTCTAACATCAAAACTCACTCTCTACTAGATAGATCTGATAGACTTACTTTGTCTAGATTGATTGGAAGGATATGTACAACACACAAAAATGTGAAAATATGGACAAAAAATGTTTTTCACGCATAGTAGAGCAGTGTCTTTGAATATACGTCGCAGACACCATAATAGGTTATTCTTGTTGGCTTTTATGTTGCTTCAGAGTACATGGTCGTACGTGGGATAAACTTTGAGCTCAAGTCCATCATGAGTGCATTCTTTTCATATTGAAATCAGCTCCAGCACAATCATATATTGCAGCAGATTATCACGCATATTAATTGTGTCTAACAAATTCTTGTCATGAATGCACTCGGAGAAACAAGAAATGCCTTTCATTGTACATAGCTCAAGTATACGCCTGCCTCACGAATACAATAGGAGTTAGTGTGCTGTGTATGAGAAAATACTTTGAAATCTGGATTTCTTATGGCAATACCAGACTGATCTACTCATGAACATGTGATCAGAATTAATTAAAAAAAACTTTTTAAAAGGTTTGAAAATAATTCAAATTTTTATCATTTTTATTCCCTAGATGAAAACAGATCCATATCATTATATCTTCTATCATTATAGAGGAATTTCAACCAACAGTTGAATCAGATGGAATATAATAAAAGCATTATATGTTTTTATTTAAATTGAAATGATTGTCTGTAGATTTTTCAAAAGGATTGATAATATATAACTGTACAACTCAGATATCCTTTGACAATAAGATAGCCTGGGGAAGATTTAGGTATTGAAGTAATTCGAGAGGGTGGAGTATGCGGTACATCAAGCCATGACACTGAGATAAAGTATGCTTTATCTTCAATTTTGTAAAGAAATTGAATTAATTTCAGGACTGTTTGTGTTGAATTGCTTGACATACTGTACTATGGATATAAGCCTAAGGAATGACATTTGACATATTCCCAGTAGGTTATGGTGGAAGGTCTAGAATAAACTGTTCATAGAATTCATGTTAAACTAATTTTACTGGGTAAATTATTATGGAATTTACCCAATAATTATCAATAGAGTTTAATATGAAGGAAATATAAGAAAAAAACATACATTTCTGAGGTTGTTAGGAAAAGATTTGCAGAAATATGAAGTATGTGAAAATTGAGAAAAACATTATAAATAAATGAAGGTGCAGATGCAAAATATGTTAATCATTATAAAATATTCTACAGTAGCATAAAACAGTTTCCATGTTCAGAATTTAAAATACCAGATTACCATTGTAAAGATCAGCTTTCAAATAGAAAATTACAGGATCCTTAAGATGAGAAATTAATTGAGTTAATTTGTGTCAAGTTGAAGCTGTAAATATTGCAATTATTTTAACCTGCCTTTCAGAATTAATGACCTTGCGGTGAAGAAATTGATTAATGATAAAATTGGATTTAAAATCAATACACGTAGAGACCAGCACACACCAAAGAAACAACTTGTGGGCATCTGGATTATTCACCCTGGCAGACACATCACTAGCCAATCAGAGTTGACAATTTTTTTTTTTTATTGTACACGCCCATTAATAATAGAATTAGGGTGGCAGAGAGAAAGCCATTTGGTTAAGTGGTAGGCTTGTGCTGGTGGAGACAGGAACATTCTATATTTGATTACACTCTTGAAGTGTAGCCATTTTCTCACTGTCATCCGGGCTGCTGTGTTAATGAATACCTTTAGGATCGAATGAAAGCCGCCCAGTCGACCCCCTCCCTGTTCGGAGTCAAGCTCGCCCTAACTTTCCACACACCCCAAGCCCTCCCTCTCCACCCCCCAAGCCTCCAAAATGTCCTTCACTGAATTCAAGTCAATTTTTTTCGCCATTCACCTCCACAATACAGCACTATTAATTTTGGTTTAGCCCACAATATTGGCGTATTAATTCCTATCTGTGTCAGTACTGGGAGTTCAGGCACTATTAACCTAATCCTGGGGGGTGGGGGTGGGGGGGTCATTTCAGGAATGTGATTGGTGGCTTATTGTACGAGTGGCAGATTGAGATGTTAAATATATATTTTGTGCGGCGTTAACAAGCATTAATAACCTAACCAATTAATGCCACATGTGCCATTAAGACTTTCGGTCCATCCAAGAACTGCTTTTGACATGCAAGTCTTACTTTGATTCATATTAAATTTTATTCATTAATTACTATTAAATAATATGGTTTCAAGTGCATGAAATTCCATACTGTAGTGCTTACAAATCATGCAAGGCACTCATTCATTCATTTCTTCATTCATTCATTCTTACAAATCTTTTTATTATCCAAAATTGGTAATCATTTTCAAGTTTTACTGAGAATCAAATATTTCCATTAAATAGCATGTAAAACACTAATTCATTCATTCTTACAATTTTTTTCATTTTCCCAAATTAGTAATGATTTTCAAGTTTGACTGAGAATTAAACATTTCCATTAAATATCTTTGAACAATACATAAATGCACATAGAAACCACCTTGATAATTGAAAAGTACTTAATTATAATTATAAAATACCAATATTATAATTATCTCAACATAGCTGATGAAAGTTTTCGCCAATTTGACAGTAAACTGCGATTCTCGCTTGATGTATATTTCCCAAGAGACATCGACGTCGCACCTGTGATGGGCATGGTGACGTTGTCGTGGACGCACAATCAATCAAGACAGGAAGTCCGCGTATGTACGAGGACTCGGCGAAGAGGAGAGCCGGTGAAATGGAGCCGATGCTGATATACATGTACAGTCATTGATCGTCCAGCAGACAGCACTAAAAGGACGCGATTCCACTCGGCTAGGACGGATTCCGCTCGTCTAGGACGTATTCCGCTCGCCTGTCGGTGGTAATCACACAAACCTGTCGACAATCAGCCATGTACGCTGCAGGAAGTGATTGACAGCAATAAGCATCATTGTCGCTGCGCCAGGTAGGTCGTTTATGCAGGTATTTTCTCAGGTGTGTAACAGGAGAAAGTTGTGCATTCAGTGAGGTGTGTTAAGTTGCTCTGATACCAGGGCTCTGATTACTGATAGACCTCCAGAACTAATGTGGATGTAGATTATCTTTGAACGTTAGGAATATCGGTTTCTTTAAGTGAGAGATGGATGTATAAATTCTTATGTTAGCTAGATTAACACGACTGATTATACTACCGGTATCTGATTTAAGGAAGCTTTAAGTGGAATTATGATACATGTATATCAGAAAGTGCATACTAAAAAGTTTATTAATGTGTTTTCTTGGAAATCGTGCATTTAGCGCAGTTGGTTGAAATTACCTCCTAAATAATAAAATGTTATTTAGAAAAAGGTTATAGATCTACTCTCCGAATGACATTTTTGTATATGAAATTTTGACAGATAATTTCTGAAAATAACATGTCTGCCTTTGTATTAAAGTTTTTAAATAAGTAAGTAATATCAAGAATTCAAAACCAGCTTTCAACTGACATATCCAGACATTTTGACAATTTGAATTTTCTTTTGAATCAAGACAGTCTAAGAAATGCTTTCCATTGTTTCTCAAAGTCCTAAAACATTTAATAGGTTTGTTTACTGTAATTAAGTTTGCAGTAATCAATATTTCCCAATCATTTCAAACATTTACAGAGTGAGATCAACTCTAGAGAATCATGAATAATTTCTAACTTAGCTTCAGAAAGTAGAAACCTGCTCTAACTGTGTATAACTACTGAAGAAAAAGCTGGTCTTTTCAACTGATTGGTTTTAGATTGAGTATCTCGTTACAGTGACTAATTAACAGAACTGTTCATCTGTGACTAATGTCATGCTTCAGCGAGTTTAAAGATTCATGCAATTAAGCTGAGCGAGGTATGGTACAAACTCAAACTACTACGCTACCATTTTGCTTGACATACTGATGCCAAATTTCACTCTCACGATCACTGACAAATAGTAATTGATGGACAGTTCTCGACAGCATAGGGTAAGTACGTAAGTACATGGTATCTATATATACAGACATACATGCATGAACACACACACACACACACACACACGCGCGCGCATGCATGCATGCACACACACACACACACACACACACACACACACACACACACACACACACACACACACACACACA
>JAVCKZ010082059.1:0-12568 GCA_034780755.1 Lepetodrilus elevatus
ACACACACACACACACACACACACACACACACACATACACACACACACACACACACACACACATTCGCACGCACGCACGCACGCAAACCTTCTACGACCGAGATCACTGCACAATGTACAAAGTCATCTTGAGACAGCTTGAGATCGAATTATTATTATCGGAATACGATGTTAAGAAATTATTGTAATAGAGCCTACACATGGTCACATGCTTCCTTCACTTATTAAAAAACTCAAACATTATTCATTACGCTAG
Source organism: Lepetodrilus elevatus (assembly GCA_034780755.1). Classification (NCBI taxonomy): domain Eukaryota; kingdom Metazoa; phylum Mollusca; class Gastropoda; order Lepetellida; family Lepetodrilidae; genus Lepetodrilus; species Lepetodrilus elevatus. The sequence continues at coordinate 257 of JAVCKZ010082059.1, forward strand.
TATATATTTCTATATTGATTAGGAAACCAATGATCTTCATTTCGATTGAAGGTGTACACACAGAGGAGAAATAATATGCAGGCCTTCCTATCTATCGGGTGTATAAACGTAAATTCGACATGAATAACTGAATATGTACACTTATTAAAAATGTGTAATCATTACAAATATTGACGGCTACTCATGGGGTTCTATTATAAGCCTATATATGGTTTCATAGAAAGACAACATAGACATTATCTTTGTATTACAATACAATTATATTATATTGGTATTGCCAAGCACTCCCTCTTCAGTACATTTAACATTCAACTGAAATAATAATTTTACAAATGGATTACATTAGCTTGATTGAGTAATTAATTAGTTGGTTGTCCAGACTGTTACGTAATGTGAAGCGCGTACGTGCACGATGAACACCAAGATAAATGCTACTAGTAACGAAGTAATGTAATATAATGAGTCTGTGTGCGTTCACGAAGTGACATCACTGTGGCCCGTTATTCAAATATCGGAACTGAGCATGAAACTATATAGTATGCTTTATAAAGGTTATCAGCCGAAAATGGTTTCGGTTTCATGGTTTCTATGTCAATTGTTCTTTGTCAGAAAATAACTACTGGATGTCCGGTAGATGATCACACCACCTTCTTAAGTATAAATCGTTGTCTGGAGAGTAGTATTTATGCAATGTTTATATGCAGATTCATTCATTTTACGCATAGAGAATGAGCTGATTTCATTGTGTGATTTTTCCCGATCAGCTGATTGACAATTGCTCATTTTCATGGTAAGTCATTCATTTCCTAAGTGCAAATTCACCCACGTACGTTTTCTAATTGGTCTGCAAGCGTGAACGACATGCTGAGCGATAGAATCGCCTGAGTGACATTTCTAGAGATGTGGTCTGCTAGCCAACACTGGCAGCAGAATTTTCCCTTTTATTTTGCAGCTGCGAATTTACCTCAGCCAGATTTCTGCCTGTGATGTGTTTCGATCAATTCTCACCAAATTGACTTGTCTGTATTTCTGTTGGATGATTAATTGATATGGAATTTACACTCTTTATTGATTAATCGATCACTTCTTTTTTCTCTCTTGCGTGTTTTCAAATGCGATGCCATTATCAGATTATTTATGACATAATGTGAAACAGTCAGTAGACACCATTTATCCCAAGTACTATGTGCAGACTTAAATGAAACGTTTTAATCAACACTATTTTCAAACTGAGTTGCTAATTTTTTTCACACGGAGTAATTACAGAGATAATATCAATGTAATTTATGATTGTTATCATTTGGTTACCAACAACTAACCATTATCTGATTGATATAATTTATCATTATCCATGGTGTAGGATCATGTATATGCATTTTTGTTATGAATATACGAATAATATACTATTTACTAGCAGGGGCGGATTTAAGGGGGGGGCTCACCCGGCTTGCGCCCCCCCTAGAATTTACTTAACATCTTGTATTCTTTATTTAGATAATGACTCTAATTAATATATATATTTTCAATTTACCAAACTAAATTACAGACCTTATTGATATAATATTAATTTCAAAGATTATGATAATGAAGATTCTTAGATGTCTATAGACTCTATACATGCAATATGTCCAGTGAACTTGTTTTAATTAATATAAATCGTTGTGTTGACCACCTTGAACATTGCCATGGAGACAACAACACATATAGAATTTCAGGACCAGCGGAGTGTCCACATTCTTTCCTTGTTGTCACTCACACTCGGTGGCCCTGTGACAAGACAATGCAGGTGTAGTTAGCCATGTTGTGTAACAGAGTTAATGCTTCTACCACTGGAATACAGCCGTCGGAGAACATACCCCTGTCAGAGAACATACCCCTGTCAGAGAACATACCCCTGTCAGAGAACATACCCCTATCGGAGAACATACCCCTGTCGGAGAACATACCCCTGTCGGAGAACATACCCCTGTCGGAGAACATACCCCTGTCGGAGAACATACCCCTGTCAGAGAACATACCCTTGTCAGAGAACATACCCCTGTTGGAGAACATACCCCTGTCAGAGAACATACCCCTGTCAGAGAACATACCCCTGTTGGAGAACATTCCCCTGTCAGAGAACATACCCCTGTCGGAGAACATACCCCAAGGCATTAAAGGCAGAGCATGCTACTTTAACCCTCTCCCTGTTGGATTAGGCACAGATACTGCTGTTAGTGGCATCTCCGGTTGCCTTTAGCAGGGAGAGGGTTAAGGAAGAGCAGATCTAATAAAACTTCACCTCGGCTGAACTTTATTGGGATATTCTCGTCCCTTTGTGATCCCGCCAACACAGGGTCTTTTCAGTATTGTTAGCAGCGGTCCGGTGAAGAGCCCTTCAGTCATGGTATAATACTTTTGTCATTAGCATGCCTACAAAGACCACGCTCGTCAAACCACGGTTCATTTAGTCACAAGAATACCTGTTGTGTATTATTGTATCTGATACGAGTGTCGTACGACTTCATATTATCTGGTCACCTGAGCAGGTGAGTGTCTGGCAGGGACAGTCTCGCCCCACTGAGTGACCACACTGACCACACTGACCACAGGCACAGGGAACAGTGAGTCCAGTGGGCAGCTGACCAGCCGTTTCCACTGCTAAACAGAGCACAGACTTATTGAGAGTTGTTATATTTCTGACTGTCATTCAATGCAATATTATGTCAACATTATCATCTCATTTAACCACCTCACAGCTAAAGACCCCCCCCCAAAAAAAATACAAAATAAATAAAAAAAATAAAAAAAATAAAAACACACCAAAAAAAACCCAAAAAAGCACCATACATTCCCACCCCTACCTCGACCATCCAATTTTAATTTTGTCTTCTTTTTCTTCTTATTATTTTCTTGTATTTTCTTTGCCAGTGTAAAACAACTGCTTCATTGAATATTACCACTAATATGGTCAGACAATGGTTATTGCTGGCACTTCCAATGGACACTACCTGATTGGAAACATATTTACCTAATCAATAAGTGTTTAAATACATGCCTGGTCAAATATGGCAACACCTGCTTCATTGAACAACGACCATCTGCTTCATTGGATTTCTCACTGCTATGAACAAATACCTGGCATTTATTGAGTATAGCATATTATACAATTCTTTGTTATTTCTTTAGACAATATCCATCTGTTAAACAATACCTGTTAAGCAATATCCAACATATTCAGAGAATACCTTGATATTTTAATAATCTTCATATTGTCACACAATACCTCATCATTAAATAATACCCATCTATTCAGACGTTTTTGACAATACCTTAAATTATGTTTAAATAATAATACCATAATGTTTAAGCAATACCCATCTATTCAGACAATAGTTGATTTATTAAGCAGTTTATCAAAACTTTTCAAAGAATACCTGAATATTTAAACAATATTCATATTTTCAAACAATCTCTACTTCATTAAACAATTTTATCAAAAATATTTAAACAATACCTGAATATTTAAACAATATTCATATTTTCAAACAATGTCTACTTCATTAAACTATTCAGACGATACCTTAATGTTTAAACACTGTCGATATAATCAGACAATACCTTAATGTTCAAGCAATGTCCATATAAAATTATAGTCAGACAGTTACGTTAATGTCCAAGCAATGTCCATATAGTCAGACAATAATTTAATGTTTAAACAATGTCCATATAGTCAGACAATACCTTAATGTTTAAGCAATGTCCATAATGATGTAGTCAGATAATACCTTTGTTTAAGCAATGTCCATCTGATCAAACATCTCCCCTGCTAATACAAGCCAGTGTGTTTATTACTTTGACTGGTGATGGTGGTGTTGACCTTTCTTTGTTGGGCGTTAATTAGAGTAAGTAAGGGTGTTAATTAGAGTAAGTAAGGGTGTTCATTATTCTCAGAGGGAGCACATTAGCGCACACTTCAGAGACATTCATGTAAGTACCAATGTAAGTACCAATACTTGCTCTCAAGACTGAATGGCGGAAGAGACTTCAGGTAACATCAGTCTTTGAGTGTGTGACGAGGTTCAAGTTTCAGGTAAGATTTAACCATGTTCTATTCACACGGACAGGTAAAAGTAATATTCATTGTTTGAAAAATGCATCTTTGTAGAAAATGTTAAAGGCATACAATCACGGTTTGTTGACATATTTCATGGTCAAACATATTTACCTGTGTACATTTGATTTGTCTCCCAGGTACATGTGTGGAAACTTTTAAAATTTGTGAAACTAGCTGCATGTTTCTCATGTCCCACTAGTTTTCCAAATTTTCATGTAATTACATTTTACCATGAAATATGTCAATGAAACGTGATTGTATGCCTTTAATGCCAAATATTACGTGCAACTTGACTATGTTTATTAGTATTTGTACTAGATGGTAGTGATTGCATTGTATTCATGAGCTACCATGTTCTACTGTGCGAGCTATTCTATTGTGCAGAACATGGGAGTTGACATGAGAGCAGGTGTTGCATGGAGGACCAGTTTACATGTCGTAAATGTCTATCCATTGTTCTCACACTTACTTTGAGGTGGCGCTAATGAGCACATGAAGCCATCACATGTGACTTGTATGACTTAACTTGGACATTCCACAAAGAGGGTATGCTTAACCTGAGTTATATGCCAGTCAACTAGAGTAGAGGTGTATGTCAGTCAACTAGAGGTGTATGTCAGTGAACTAGAGGTGTATGCCAGTGAACTAGAGGTGTATGTCAGTGAACTAGAGGTGTATGTCAGTGAACTAGAGGTCTATGTCAGTGAACTAGAGGTGTATGCCAGTCAACTAGAGGTGTATGCCAGTCAACTAGAGGTATATGCCAGTCAACTAGAGGTGTATGCCAGTGAACTAGAGGTGTATGTCAGTGAACTAGAGGTGTATGTCAGTGAACTAGAGGTGTATGTCAGTGAACTAGAGGTGTATGCCAGTCAACTAGAGGTGTATGCCAGTCAACTAGAGGTGTATGCCAGTGAACTAGAGGTGTATGCCAGTCAACTAGAGGTGTATGCCAGTGAACTAGAGGTGTATGCCAGTGAACTAGAGGTGTATGCCAGTGAACTAGAGGTGTATATCAGTCAACTAGAGGTGTATGCCAGTCAACTAGAGGTGTATGTCAGTGAACTAGAGGTGTATGCCAGTGAACTAGAGGTGTATGTCAGTGAACAGTGAACTAGAGGTGTATGCCAGTGAACTAGAGGTGTATGTCAGTGAACTAGAGGTGTACAGTGGTTTCAATAGGTGCCGGCGGCCGGAAAAATTGTCCATCTATTTCACTAATTTTGCCATCTACTTTCAATCTTGCTGACACTACTTTGTAGATGAAAGTATGATTTATGCAGATCTTTTGCCTCTTACTGTTGCTACTCTGCCACCTACTTCCGATTCTACTGAAACCACTGGGTGTATGCCAGTGAACTAGAGGTGTATGCCAGTGAATTAGAGGTGTATGCCAGTGAACTAGAGGTCAGTGAACTAGAGGTGTATGTCAGTGAAATAGAGGTGTATGCCAGTGACTTAGAGGTGTATGCCAGTGAACTAGAGGTAAGTGAACTAGAGGTGTATGCCAGTGAACTAGAGGTGTATGCCAGTGACTTAGAGGTGTATGCCAGTGAACTAGAGGTCAGTGAACTAGAGGTGTATGCCAGTGAACTAGAGGTGTATGCTAGTGAACTAGAGGTGTATGCCAGTGAACTAGAGGTGTATGCCAGTGAACTAGAGGTGTATGCCAGTGAACTAGAAGTGTATGCCAGTGAACTAGAGGTGTATGCCAGTGAATTAGAGGTATATGACAGTGAATTAGCGGTATCTGCCAGTGAACTAAAGGTGTATGCCAGTGAACTAGAGGTGTATGCCAGTGAACTAGAGGTGTTGAGGTGTATGCCAGTGAACTAGAGGTGTATGCCAGTGAACTAGAGGTGTATGCCAGTGAACTAGAGGTGTATGTCAGTGAACTTAACTCTACTATCCTTTCCTGACACATCGCAAATGGGTGAAAGATTCCTGCAGCGATCTTAAACTCCATATTCACTGACTCAGTCACCTGACACTCGGGTGTTGAAGTAGAAACAAAACAATATCATATGTGTTCTCAAACTAAAAGGATGCAATATTTTTCTTAGTATACATTGGTACTACCATAATCACTATTTGTTCTGCAGGCTATTACTGGCGCTATAAACGTTGATTTTATAATACCAATAATAGATAACGAAAAAAAAGGAAAAATGTTATCGAGTGAATTTGTAAAAATAGCTATGGACTACTCATTGATATGGGATAAGCCTGTGATGACAAGGCCGATGGTCGGGGTGGCTCAGCACTGTGAGCGCCATACGCTGTTCTCCTCTGCGGACGACTTTCCACGCCATTTACCAGATACGCTTCGGATGGAGTATTGCACACTGTCCGTCCAAGTCCGGCGGAATAAAAGCAAAATAATCACCTGTTCTAGATTACGACCATTGATTTTGTTTGTACTGCGAACACGGGAATGGTGCAGTCGATGTGGAATGCGCAGTTTGTTTCCGGCGCTGAGACTGATCTAAGTGAATGGTGTTTATGTCTGGCTGGCGGAATATCGCTTAAGGGGCCGTCTCAAGCACATGGGTGTATTTTTCTGGAATCAATGTCCACTGATGTATTCCTGCAATTCATCAATAAACGTAGGCCTGTCCTACCTCTCATCTCTTAACATGACGCGACTAACAGCTTGTCTGGAGGAGTCTATTACTCAGCTGAGGGATGTACACATGGATTAGGCTGCTTGTTAGCTTTATGCAAAGCATGAATGACGTTCGATGGCTGGCAGTGTCTTCGGCTTTTCATAGTGCTGGTGGATTTTTACGACTGGCGAAAGGATGAATGATTTATTTCATTTGGCACGGTTGAAGGACATTATACATCCCGCCACAAATGAATCCAATTTAAATCAACGAGGCTGTTATTGATTGATGTCGGTAATTACGACGGCATCATCATCCAAGTTTTATCCCCGCCGTGCTGGTTTTACACGCTCCAGGTATATTTCCAACTACATGGATGTGTTCTAGCCTTGAATTCTAGTCATGGCCTAGCGTTCTAGTCGTGGCCTTGCATTCTAGTCATGGCCTTGTGTTCTAGTTGTGGCCTTGCATTCTAGTCATGGCCTTGCATTCTAGTTGTGGCCTTGCATTCTAGTCATGGCCTTGTGTTCTAGTCATGGCCTTGTGTTCTAGTCATGGCCTTGTGTTCTAGGTGTGACCTTGTGTTCTAGTAATGGCCAGGGCCTTGTGTTCTCACAGAGGATTGAAACTTGCTCAATGCTGACGACTCAGAACTTGTAGCAGGTGAGAACCGATTGATTGAAATAACAAACAAAGCCATGGATCCATTTAGACCTAAAGTACAGCCAGTCCAGAAACTATTCCTGTCTTGTTAACCCTCGCCATGCTGGAGGCAAACTTAGATGATGGAGACCAGTACCTGTGCCTAATCTAGCAGAGAGAGAGAGAGAGTGAGATAGAGATAATTAATGGTTGTATTGTTTGTCTTGAATATTAGTTCTAATATATATATATTTAGATTATTTCAGAATTAGTAATAAATTAATAGAGCAGAAATTCTGCTGGAATATTTTGTCTAGAAATTGTGGAAATTATCAATAACAATGGAAAGTTAATATTCTGTGTTAACGGCAATGTTCCAAATTATTTTCATGAATTAGCAGGCTCTACATATATTAGGCTTTAACCTATAGGCTCTCCCTGATGGATTATTCAAAAGCACTGCTCATTAGGGCATTTCCAGATGTCTACAGCAAGGAGAGGGTTAAAGTGATACCATTGTGGTAAACATTTTATATACTGTTGTCTGGAATACAAAAATACCATATCCCTTTTCATTTAATTTGTTAAGTTCTATTGTACTGGAGTTCCCGCTAATGTTTCACAGAACTAACGTAAATAGACTACTACTGGTAGTACTAGCAGGTATTCATAAAGTAGTAATCAGATTACGTAATTTCAGTACAATTTGATAAATATTTACTCAAAATTTAAAAATTAACAATTTTACAATTGTAATAGTTTGTAACAAACACTCTCCGATATAATTTCTTGAGATTTGACGTGTTGTCAGACGACACAGGTGATAAGCTGGATTCAATTACTGCAATAAATTTCGGTGTATCGCAATGTTTTTAAAAAGTGTTGATTCTTGTATAACCTTGACCGCTCCATAACCTTGAAATAGTTGAATGTCTAGCAACTGGTCACTGTCTTTAACACTGGTCAGTCAGGATTGGGTGGTCAAATATGTTATATAGCGCTACAACGTGTGATTTGCCAGGTGTTTGCATTGCAGAGGTCACACGAGGTCATGACAACACTAAGGGTATTTGCTCTGCAAACGTCTGAGAACTTCAGAATATATTGACTTACCAAGATTTGTAATTCACACAAGGTTGATAGGTAAACATCTGAATTACAACAACAATTTCCATTCAGCACATTTAAACAAGGAAATCTCTTGAACAATATTTGGACACCAGTGATGGGTGTGTTTGTGAGCTGTTATTATATTCTTACAAGTTATTATATATGTTTTTTCTTTTCATTAGACATGTAAGGAGCCATGTGAGTGAATATGGAGTTTAACCATGAGTTGAGCCATGTAAATAGAATTGTACCGTAAGTAAAGTCAATACAGGTAGATAAATTACTCATCTCTTCAAATATGTCCACAGTTCACTAACAAAAGCATTAAATCTGTAGATGCCTATACACAGACGCATACACATCAATTTTCGTCAAGTATAGGCAAAAGATTCCAACTGTGACGTAAAACAATAATTTACTCACTCAATTAATTTCCTCGCTAGCTTTGGTTTTTTAAACAAAAATAAGCATAATACAGTTACAGTACTGGCAAATCCACATTAAAATACCCCTAGCTATCTTTCACTGAAGACGTTTAAACCAATAACAACTTCTGACTGGAGAAGGCCAACTATTATTGGTTTAAACTTCTTCAGAGAAAGATAGTAGAGACGTAGATGGTACTAAATTGTTAGGTTTGTATCTGGACAGCTGAAGTGTTGTTACTTCCTATCTCACATCTTGTTATTACCTATCACTGGGAAGTCACAGAAAATATTGACCCAGGCCATGTCTACCATTAATATCACCTGGAGATGTCAAGTGGGTTTTTTTGTCAACAGGATAATACTAATTGACAGGATAATGCTAATATTGACAGGATAATGATAATTGACAGGATAATGCTAATATTGACAGGATAATGCTAATTGACAGGATGATGATATTGACAGGATAATGATATTGACAGGATAATGATAATTGACAGGATAATGATATTGACAGGATAATGCTAATTGACTGGACACCGGAACGCTGCTAATTGACTGTGTACCTGGACATTGGTAATTGATAGAAGAACAAGCGTCAGTAATTGCAATGGGAATGGAGTTATTTGATTGGTTGTTTGCATTCCTTATTATCCATCTACATCGATATACTGGACGTGTCGGAGGTTTTAATGCGTGTTATTACTAGGGGTGTATACTCGCTATATTTTTGGAATTGTAATATGTACTAGTGTTTGATATTTGTTATTTTCACACTGTTTGCCAAGTAAGGTGATGCATGAGGAGAGCTGTCTGGGCTAATTAGCGTCCAGGGCTGACGTACATCTGAGCTAGAAAACAACAGCAATGTCCTCACATCTAATGGGACTCAGACTTTCTTTGTCACTCGTCAACCATTTCTCTTACTTTGTCTTGTACAGAATATACAGTTTTTATTTGTGTTTTGTTCATATCCCAGATTCTCAGATTCAAATGGGCATATTTTTCTGGACATATTTGATATGGCTTTACTATGGTTTTTATGACATATTTTAGAGTATTATCACTTAGAACTGTTGACTGTTATTAAGTGCTATTGTAATTGGATTATAATCAAGTATTATTGTTAGCAAGAAGTATTATTATTATTAATATCTACTACTGTTGTCAAATGCTACTCTTTGCAAGTGTTATTTCTATCAAGTACTATATTATTATCAAGTTCTATTGCTATCAAGTTCTATTGTTATCAAGTTCTATTGTTATCAAGTTCTATTGTTATCAAGTTATATTGTTATCAAGTACTATTGTTATCAAGTCCTATTGTTAGCAAATAAGTTATTGTTGAAGGGCTATTGATATTATCTACTATTGTTGTCAAGTACTGCGGTACTGCTGTTAGTGTTAGCAAGTGCTATTAGTATCAAGTACTATTGTTATAAAGTACTATTGTTAGCAATTAAGTTATTGTTAGGGAGGGCTATTGTTATCTACTATTGTTATCAAGTACTATTGTTATCAAGTATTGTATACTTCAGACCAAGCCGTTTCTAGTAGTATCCAATGTCTGGCACGACTGAATTCCACCGTGCTCTTTGTACTATTTTTAGCAGCATCCTGTCTTTCATTTTCAGCTACGCCAGCTTATATAATGAGTTCAAATTTAGGCGATATTTTCTGTATTGATTGTAACACTGCACAGATCAGTGTCGTTATATATACTGTACTAGTCTATGTATGGGTTGAGGTGGCTTTGTGTTTTGTTGTTGATCAGTCGGTACATGCCTGTGGGCCTGTGAGCGGATGTGTGAGTGTGTTAGTGGATGTGTGAGTGGATGTGTGAGTGGATGTGTGAGTTAGAAACACCTGCTAACCCAGGAACAGATTTCATTAGCATATCCCATATTTGATTTGGTGCAAACCTTGATCTGATTAATCATCTTAGCTTTTTTTATGTATGTGGCATGTCCGAATGTTGGTACCCTCCGTCTGTCTGTCTGTCTGTCTGTCTGTCTGTGTGTCTGTCTGTCTGTCTGTTGTTTTGTCATGGCATATTTGTATGACATATGGTAACTGAAAGGGTTAATGTTGCTGCGTAAGAAGAAAATAAAAACATATCACTCACAAATTATAATATATTCTCTTTCCTATGCACTTGACCGACTTACCGTGTTTTTCATTTATTAAAGGAAGATTGTTTACTTAAGTCTGTCGTGTAACCTCGTATATGATGGTTCACTCCCATGTAGTAACATATATACTACATGCATACACTTTCTGGTAAGAGTCCATGAAATGAAGACTGGTATCAATATTAGTACACTGATTACCATTATTATCGTCTTTCCTTTAAATTGTTTGTAATGGTAAAAGCAGTTAGACACATAATAATGATGGTACTCCCAAACATTTATTTAATATTTTTTTCAGAACAGTGAAAAAAGTTCATATCTTTGATAGGTCAGTTTTTACTTTATCGCTATTCATGTACAGCTGTTGTGTCGGACAATGTGATTGGATGTTGTGGATGGACAGAACAATAGGTGCTGCCAGATGTCTCTGTATAGTGATGTGCGAAAAGACAGACTGACAGAATGACAGACAGAATGACAGACAGATAGACAGGACATCAGCTTTGTGGAATCTAATCCCACAGCTGTTGAAACTTGTCGTCTGATGATGAATGTTGTTTAGGAAGTAAGTTGTTTTTACCAAATTCTGACTAGTTAAAACTAATAAATGCGCATTTAACAATTTTAATTTGTGATAAAATGAATAATAAATAAAGATCTAGAGGAGCCCCTAAGGCATAAATAATTAACAATACTATCTAATATTAAATATACATATCTAGATTTATAATGTCTGATAACACGAACTTCCCCATGTCTCTACACTACACTATAGGGCAGGTGTTGTTGGGGGGTCATCTCAAAAGCTTATATTATTTTTGATGGAGATGGTGTAAAGTCCTCTAGTGGTGTCTGTTGTTCAGTATCTTTCCTGGTTCGCTGGGCAGGATTCCTGGTCCAGCAGACTGGCCAAAAGCTTTAATGGAAAAATATCTGGAGGAATGTTTACAGAAGTCCTTGTATAGAAGCGTGGACCGTAGCCTAATGCTGGTAATAGGGTATCAGGTATAGCGACAGCTGTACTGTGTTGTAATGCTATAGCCTGCAGGAAGTACTAGTTAGACAGGAAGCACACGCATTGGAACACTTTCATACAAGTTAAACATTTATGTATGTATAGTTTCAATATGATTTGATAAAATGTATGTATTTAAATTAACATGGATGAGAATCTTCAGTGCATCCATGCATTTTGAGGTTTCATTGTCAGGGGCGGATTTAAGGGGGGCTCACCCGGCTTGCGCCCCCCCCTAGAATTGGACAATTTTGTTCAATAAACATATATTTTGTATTATGGT
>JAVCKZ010082070.1:0-12568 GCA_034780755.1 Lepetodrilus elevatus
CAAAATACATGTTTATTGAACAAAATTGTCCAATTCTAGGGGGGCGCAAGCCGGGTGAGCCCCCCCCTTAAATCAGCGCCTGTATCAGGTACAAATATATATAAATGAATAAAGTTGTGGATTTACATGCGAGGTATATATAGATCTACAGTGCAAATGACAACAATAATAGCCTAACATAATGTATATTTATGCAAACATCAAATTAGGTAAAAATACGAATGGGAAACTGTTTGTCCCGGATTTTAACTACCCATATGAGCGGTGATGGTCTGCCCAGAGACCCTAGGTGGTGGACCCTTGCCCTAGCGAGATAAATCTCGCCACACTCAGCAATACTGTTCCGCTCGATAAACTGTCTGGAAGTGAAAGTGGAAGTGCTGTCCTCGAGTCCATCTACGTTCGATGATAGATTGTTGAACAGTTATAGACTTGTTAGTATACTGTCAGTAGATTGATTTACTGAATGAATATCAGTGTTGCCGTAATACTCTGAAATTTGTTATCATTACCTACCGTCTTTTTTATTTATTTGTAAGCATGTGATGTGGCCATGCTTTAGTTTAGTGTCACTGCACGCCGCTAGTGGTAAATTTACGGGTAGCAGACGTTTCGCCCCATGCAATATTTGCGTCTCCGTCATTTCGCCCCAATTTGTACATTTTTATGAAGGAACGTTTCGCCTCCAATCAATCACATACCAGTATTATACACTGCATTTCAACTGTATTATGTTGGTGCATAATGATGAAACTGATAAAATACTGATTACTATTTTTGTATTGTTTCAACTTTCAATATTGATGAAACTGAGTTTCATAATTGACTGGGGCGTAATGACTTGGGGTGCAACGTACAGGGGTGGAAATTACATACAGTACATCCAAATTTACCTGGTAAATTCACAGGCACTTGAATATACACACAATACAAAAATCATGATCAACTATATACCCCCTCTGACAACACTGTCTATACTGAAAGTTCGCAATCAACTATACCCCCTCTGACAACACTTTCTATTACTAATTATTACTGACTTTCAGTGTGTGTATATAGATGTAGTGTCAGAGGAGGATCGTCGCAAATGGGTGAAAGATTCCCGCAGTGACGTTAACTCCATATTTACTCACTCACTTGTGATTTTTTAATTTTGTGTATATTCAAGTGCCCACATGGTTACATTCTACTCAACGGCTTCTCAAGTAAAAAGCTAAATTCTACTCAACGGCTTCTCAAGAATAAAGTCCTGGGCCCATAATCGCGAAACTTTGTAAGTCCTAAGAAGCTTGTAAGTACTAACAATTTGTTTTAACTGGAATGTAAATTTTGGAAGAGATCTTTTCTCACTAAGAAGGGACTTTGGACACTTTTCAGTTGTGGTTGTGTTTATATAAGACCAGCTACCGAGTATCGTTTCTCAAAGCTCTCGTATCTACTATGAGACCATAGTGCTCTCGTTAGTGCCCAGTCGCCATGTATAAGAGATTGCTATGTATAAGAGATTGCTACGAGAGAGCAATGGTCTCGTAGTAGATACAAGAGCTTCAAGAAACATAACTCTAGATTCCTCTAGCCATACCTGCTGAAGTCATGTTTTTTTTCAATTCATAAATCACGTGTGTCAGAGCCTATTTAAATGAACACAACTAATTATTGTCCACAACCAAATAGAAAACATATCTAGATTCTACAGATGCCACTTTATTATCTTTGTGATTGCTTCCACATCTTTTCAGTATACGAAAATGAGCGAGGGAAGGGGAATGAAGCGACCCAAGTCCTACTATCGCAAGTCGAGTCATGGGAAGCGACAACGACTGAACACGTTGGCTGCTGGAATGAAGGGTTTCTTGGTAACCTGCAACACTAACGAGAAAGGCGCGGTGAGGGAGTGCTACAACATACTCAATGAATATGCCGACGAGCTGTATGGATCAGAACAGGTATGTTGTCACTTTCAATCTCAACTAAGAGAAGTCAGGACCTGATTATTGTGGATAAATGCACATTTATATCTGTATTCAAGTATACACAGACAATATATTTATATATATATTTTCTAACAGTGTGAAAAATTTTAGTGATGTGCATTAAAAAGTTTTTGAGTGACAATACCAAACAGGGGTTTGTAACATTACCTGCCAGACTACTAGTAAATGTATATTGAATTCTTGGTGATTTGGTATTAAACAAAGCCTTTCCTTATTCCATTACATCACATATGGTTGAAATATTGGCATTGTGATGTAAAGCACTAATTCAATCAATCTATTGGCATGATTTGTGGTCTTTTGGCATTATCAGTTTGTGGTCTATTGACATATTTTAATTTTCAGGCGATTGAAAAAACAGATACAATCTCGTCGGACCAGAGTGATGACGATGATGAAGATATGGAAAAGGCAATGGCAAAAGAGGTCAAGGTCATGAAAGATCAGCAACTCCTGGAGAGGCGATTTCAAAACACGGACAGCCGAGCCAAAAACTGTATCTTCATACGAACAACACTGGAAGAGCCATCAAAACTCCATCACAAAATATTCTCAGATTTGTACGAGAAGAAAGTTAGCAAAGCCAGATTCGCCATCCGCATGTGGCCAATCCTGGGTTCATGCAAGGCTTCCATTGAGGAGCTCAAACTCCTGGCTGAAAACATCCTTCCTAAATACTTCTCATCTAAGATGGGCCAAGACAAGAGCTATGCTGTGAATTTCAAAGCTAGAAATAACAGTAGCATACGTCGTGATGTTGTCTTTTCGACTGTAGGCGAGATCATCAGAGGTTTGAATCCTCTCAACAAAGTCAATTGTGACCATCCAGAAATATCGGTGTTTGTAGAAGTCATATGTAATGTCTGCTGTTTGGGCGTGGGAACAGACTTCTATAAGTTCAAAAAGTACAACTTGCACGAGGTTGTGAAAGATGCCAAGAACGAGTCGAGCGCAAGTGAGGCGACAGTTAAGGAGAGTAGCCAGCCCACGGGTGGTGAAGTTAGTCGGACATCGCCGACAGACATCCCAAGTCAAGATGGTGGTGATGACAATGTTTGTGCCAGTTCAGATAGTGTTGATGACAAGAAGGAAATGCCCACTAGGATAGAGAAAGCTGGTGATGTGGAGAGTACTACGACAGAAACCAGTAAGAGTAATGTTGATCCAGCAGCAGTTGACAAAGACGGCTCTGGTGTTACATCTGACAGCAAGATTGCCTCAATCCCCAAACCGGGAGATAAGGGTCCAAATGAAAGTGCAAACAATGACATTAGCTAATTTATTAAATCGTACATTCATGTTTGTTGATTGAATGTTTTGTGAATAAAATTAAAAGAAACTGTATTATGTATATTACGTCACATTATTGTATTGATCAATTGCAACCAAGTGTTGTACAGTAGATCTCGCATATAACGTGCTAATTGGGACCGGCTAGTTTTGTTCGTTATACGCAAAGTCAGTTATACGCATTTACCGTAATTAGCGTTAGACAGGATCGGGACCCGAGATTACGAAACTTTTTCCATACTCTACTCAGAACTCTACTCAATTTTGTTCATAAAACGTCATAGCATGAGTATGCCGTGTGAGTAGGGTTATGACGTTGCATGACGTTTTATGAACAGGGCCTTGAGTAGAGTATTGAGTAGAGTACTGAGTAGAGTATGGGAAAAGTTTCGTAATCTCAGGGCCAGGACTTCAGATTCAGTACGTTATAATTATAGTAGCAAATTCCACCAAGATTCCTGAAAAGTGTTGTTAATAGCAAATTCCACCAAAATTCCTGCAAAGTGTTGTACCGTATATACAGTAGTAGCAAATTCTGTGCGAAGCAAAATGTTCACATGATGCAAAGAAACGAGAAGAAAAAAAACCTGTTAAATTATTTATTTGATATAAATGGAATGGTTAGACAACATTCAGGAAATATATAATTAAATGTACAATGTGGAGATATGTTGCTGTATAATCTAAATATATATTTAAATGTCTGATTAGTATCTTGGACAGATATGTTAAAATGAGTATACTCACAATTGCATAGTCATGGTAAAACAATCTATGTAGTGATATGAAGTGTATATATACAATAAACAGTTGTAATGTTTGAGATAGAATATCACAAATATAATTTTCAATTAATAAATTTAAAAAATATATTTCCATGTCATGGTAAGAGTGGCCATGATTGTACAAAATAGAAATAGAAATATATACAAGATTCCAGATAGACTTGTATTAGTATTTGTGGAGTAGATCAAAATGACCAATTTATATAAAATTGTATAAAATTGAGAAGAAAAAAAAGTAAAAACGTTCGAGATTTGGCCTAAATGACTTCTGTAGCATGAAATATGGGAGATGATTAACGTATTTATATATATTTTTGAATTGGGATTTCAGAGACGCTTTCAAGATTCTTTCACTAATATTATGGCTTGTTAATTTACTAGTATTTAGGGCAGGAAGAAACCTGCAACATCTACTGTAGCACTGAATATTGCAGAAAACCTGCGAGCACCAGCTGGTACTGACAGACCAAGGAATAGGAAGTACATAACCCAACAAAGTTACAGAATATTATCAATGGAGTCTAGCAAGTACCAAATCCCACCCCCCTTAACCCTCTCCCTGCTGGATTAGACAAAAGCACTGCTCATTAGGACATTTCCAGCTGCCTACAACATGGAGAGGGTTAAATTGTAATACAGTAGTTGAAATAAGCCAATGTTCAATATCATCAGATCTGAATGGACATCTAGAGAGCCATTTCATTGCCCAGGTAACAAACAGCCAATTCACAAATAATCCTCAACGTTTGAAATGAGTATTTGGTCACAGATTCTATTAAAAAGGTGGGAGAAGAAAATATAAAAATATTCATAAAACATTGGATGAAAAATAGTATCGTGGAGAAAAAGACACGAGTTGGTTTGTGACCTGCACTACCAAATATCCTGCTGTTAAACTGATAATTTAGCTACAACTACCGTTATTGCCAGGAATAATATACCGGTATATATATATATATACAGCATGAATTGATCAAATCTAATGAGATCATGTCACCTTTGTTCCAACCTTTTAAATATTGTATATATAGTATTGAATTATTATTTTTTTAACCTATAGTCATGATAACTATACAGCTGACCCCAGTTCATCCGGATAGTTGCATTCCCGGTAGAATCGTGTGGATGTCTGAATTTAGCAATAGTTACCACCATACTCTTTATTTATCACAGACAATGATCCATGACATACAACAAATATAGGTTCATGCAACTGTATACATGCATGTAGATAACAAGTCAGAATTTGTTTGTAATTCACAAACGGAAACCAAATTTCCAGTTATCTGAGTCATTGTATATATGAAAATATTGGTTCCAATTTTTATTTTTATTTTTTTTTGTATTGGGGTTTAGAGTCGCTTTCTAGAATCTTTCACTAATATCACGACTAAGTTAAAAACCATGTGGATTGAGAGGCAAGCAGATATCTGAAGTCTGGATAAACGGGGATCAACTGTAATACATTGAGTAACGCACAGCATGGGAAATTCATCATAAAACTAATCCGAGTACGTTCAACCCTGGTCCAAATACTTATTGATGTCTTTTTGCTCCAACCCTTTCCCTGCTGGATTAGGCACATGTACTGGTATTTAACCCTCTCCATGCTGGAGATGCCCTAGGAGCAGTGCCTGTACCTGATTCAGCATGAAGAGGTTTAAACAGTGGTTTATGTATTATGAAGACAATGGAAATATGAGTAGTCTGCTATATACAGCACTTGATGAAGACAGTGATCACTGTCTACTGATGGTCATATGCAGAGACAACCCAAAGTTTCAGTTTCACAAAGTAATAGTAGTACAACAATTAACATTCTGACGGCAAAATAATAATATAATTATTATGGGACTACAATTAATTTGTGAAACTGATCAGTCTTGAGGGTATGTATTAGACTATATTAGGTGAAGCAGTTTGGATATGTATATTTTATGGCATGACTGGTAATATATTCAATGCAATACAATGAATGTACAATTAGAATACAAGTTAATTAAAATCGAATGTCGGCTTTCATTTCCTGAAATATTTAGTCATGAAACAAAATGTGTCTAATTTCCATATAAATATGCATATACTGTACAAGTGTTAATTTTATTTCACGAACTATAAAATAATAAATACCTACGGTATTTAAACTCTAAAAATCATCTTTAGATACATACATAATGAATAATGAAAGAATGTACAAAAGGAATGTGATGCAATGTTGACATGAGCACATGTAAGTCCTTGGAGAGTGGGTGGGGCAGGTGGGGTGGGGGTGTTGAGCAGGGTGGAGGTAGGGGTGTTGAGTGGGGGTGGGGGTGGGGTTGGAGGTAGTCTATTGATTCTATGGTTTCGTGCATCAAGGAAGAATATGTTGCTATGACAGTAATATTCGAATAGATGTTCAGATCTCCATTCAAAACATTACTACGTATATAGTTAAGGCACGAGGAGCAGTTCTCTCGTCATCGATAGGCTCACATAGTGGTTTCAAAATCAAGTTCTATAATGCTAGTTCTATGACAGAATTTTTGTTTTTTTTAAATTATTTTTATTTATTTAAAAAAACACACTTTTTGACAGAAATTGATATAAATGTGTGTAACAATCTTGTCAATTTACGCAATCTGCAAGGACTGAAAAGTGTGTTCATATTGGAAGGCTAGATATCGCTTGAACACTGACACATTAGCCTGGTCTGTCTTTGTTACTAGGCTCGGATAACAGTCTAAGACTCTTGTTGCTTTGTACCTTGCCTACTATCTGAGCCTGTCAATGACAAGAGACCATCTCCTCATGTATTACGGTAACTATATATAATAATATCAATTAATAACATTTAATACCATAAAGTTTACTCAAGCTGAGATTCCAATTGCTAAAACAGATCTAACGTCATCTTTGGTTCAACAGTGAAGAAACGCGGATGGGCGACAGGAATCACCCACCACTGATTTACTATTTAACCCTCCCCCTGCTGGATTAGGAACAATCACTGCTCTTTAGGGCATTTCCGGTTGCCTTCAGCATGGAGAGGGTTAAAGTGCCCTCTGTGGTCCTACGAGGAAGACCGTACTCATAGACAAACATCAATATTATGCAGTCTTCAAATGATTGTGTGTTGACTGAGACATTTTGTAAAATAATACAGTAATAGTGTAGAGATTATCATACAGCTCCACATAAGAAACATATTTACAGACAAATACCCAGAAATGATGTCCTCAAAGTCGAATGATGATGATATTTTAAAGGCACGTAATCACAGGCATGTAGCAATATTAAAATTGATAAATATTTCAAAATATTGACTAGTATGATATAGATAATATGTAGCTAGTTGAATAAAGTTATTATTAGTTTTTGAGTCACTTAGTTCACTCATATCACAGCTTGTCAAGTGTACAATGGGAACAATCCCTAAAGACTAAATGTTGTTTGAAGAAATAATATTTATATGCATGTATTTGAAGATATAATTTGTTCATCGAGTGGGTAGATACTACGATTGTATGCCTTTAATTGTAATGTTATGAGTGAGTGTAACGTCACTGCGGGAATCTTCCACCCATTTGCGACGATGTTATGACATTGCATCATGTCATGGTAGGTGGAGGGGATTAACACATGTCATTGCATAGCTAGCTGTACAGTTTTGGTATCATTCATCAACATCAGGTAAAAATATATTAAAAAGCAGATGGACAAATAACACACGCATACTTTGATATGTAGAGAAATATACATTGTAACATGCACAGTATTGCGTTTCAAAATCAACAACATTCCATTATATACACATATAACTATTTGCTTTGCCTGTACAAATATTGTAACACTGTTTATTGCTAAGAAGTAAAATAGTAACAGTACTTAATTCATTAGTTTCGACCTTGAAAAGAGGTAATACATTTTGGAACTTCATGTATGAAACAGCATAACTGTGAAGATAGGTTTACAAGACTCCGACTTATGTAGTCAATGGTTAATGTTACAGTTATGGTAAACCCAGGCATGGCAACAGACAATTGTGGTTTCAGCAGAAAACAAGTCCTGGATCTGGGGGCTGGAGGTTGTCCAGTGCAAATACATCTACCCCTGGACCCCTGGACAAATAAATCTACCCCTGGACAAGTAAATCTACCCCTGGACAAATACATCTACCCCTGGACAAATAAATCTACCCCTGGACCCCTGGACAAATAAATCTACCCCTGGACAAATAAATCTAGCCCTGGACAAATACATCTATCCCTGGACAAATAAATCTACCCCTGGACAAATAAATCTACCCCTGGACCCCTGACAAATAAATCTACCCCTGGGCAAATAAATCTACCCCTGGACAAATACATCTACCCCTGGACAAATACATCTACCCCTGGTGCCTGGACAAATACATCTACCCCATGACAAGTAAATCTACCCATGGACAAATAAATCTATCTCTGGACAAATAAATCTACCCCTGGACAAATAATTATACCCCTGGACAAGTAAATCTACCCCTATAGAAATAAATCAGTAGATTTCTGCTGATCCACAGGAAATTGCCATGGGTTACCTTGAGCTATGCCATTTCCTTGAGCTATGCTATTACAGGGGAGCCTTGAACTACCCGGTATTGGCTGCAGCAGGAGGTGGACTCGTTGCTAGCTGGAGTCTGTAGGTGGATCTCATCACGAGGTGGACTCGTTGCTAGTGTGAGTCTGTAGGTGGATCTCGTCGGTGGTGACCGGCAGGGTGGCTGGAGTGCTGCCATTGGCTTCACTGTACACTTCAGGGTCCATGTTGGTGTACACGTGTTCAGGCATCGGCTCACTCTTCTGGCTTTTAACGTATTCCTTGGGAACGGATGGTGCTACGTGGTCGTCTTCAAGGCGGCCATATTGGTATTGTCCAGATGGTTGCATGTCATCACCAGGCAGCCCAGAGACCTGACAGAGAACAACAGTGAATTAGAGCAGCAATGGCTAGGGTCATTATTTAAGAAGGGAAAGGGTAAATATACATAATTATATTTCAAGCCAGCAACTCCATAGTATTTTCAATGGCTTGCAAGAAAATAATACATGCAGACAATGCAGATATAAATAGACTCGAGTCCGATTAGATAAGAAAATAGTTTGCCTTCAAAATTCTTCCTGATGGATTAAAATGACTTGTCTTAGTCGTTATATGCAGTGTTTCTAATTTGAAGTTTTTAATTTGAAGAAAATAACTAATACCTGAGCTTCATTTCGTCCGTATGCTGGATTCTCGAAGGAAACCGCTTCGGCTGAAGATTTCCCGAATCCTCGTTTACACCTGGATAAATATATGTATTCGAATATATTATATAAATACAGATTTTTATTACTTTTAGTAACTCCTAGGATAACAACTATATCAAAATACACAGGTGAGATTCTCTCTACATAAATGTTGGTATCAGAATGTACAGTATATGTCATCTAGGTGCCATTCTTCTTCCATTGATTAAATTAATAATTAAAACAACATAATGTTAAATTAATATGAGGCTACTTATTCTTGATTAATTAACCAAGATTATTTTTAATTTTATTATTTATATTTCTTTGAATTGCAGTTTAGAGTCACTTTCTAGAATCTTTCACTAATATCACGACTTGTCAGTTTAGAGCAGGAAGAAACCCATAACATCCGATGCACTGAATGTTGCAGTAAACCTGCGAGCACCGGCTGGTACTGACAAAACCAATGATGATAACTGCATTGCCATTCTACAGACAGCGCATCCTATCAATATCGCGTCAGAAATGTAACTTTCGCAAACATTGATGCCAGGCCCCCAGGGCAAGATTTGAACCTGGAACTTTGGCTCTGAAGTCCAACGTTCTACCACTGCGCTACATCCCGCCCCGACAAGCATACTATGCACTTACTTGATGTATACAATGAGGAGGATGACGGCTGTGATGGCAATGAACAACACTGTCAGTCCCACACCCAGGCCAATCTTAATGGTCTTGTCAGAGCTACTAAGAGCAGAGACACTTTTCTCTGGAACTGAAAAGCAGAAACACAACATTAAGTTAAAACAGATTTCATTTCAAAAGTCAAGTCGTGTATAGAGCACAGAGGCTTAGGATTAATGGGCCCCGTTCCTTTGAGAAAGTACACTGTACTCGCACAGACAGGTGATGTCACTCTAGTAAGCTGTACTGAGTGAAAGGAATGCATCGCACACATCTCGGACAAGCAAGATGGCGGCAAAGAGTTGCCTTAGATGTATTTTTTCTATTTGTATCACTGTTCAGGCGAGTGCGTTTTAAAGTTAGTTTCTATCGCTGCTCAACATAATTAAGTAAGAGCCAGTTGCCCTTCGGAACATATAAATGTAGCTTTATATTATTCTTAAAACAAAGAATTTCCAAATGTCTACAGGCTCCGTAAGGTGTGCCCAAACTAAAAATAGCTCAAGGTGGCTGTGAGCAAGACTACCTCCCTATAGACTGGCATAGACTGTTGGGCAGTAGTTCACCTTTTAAGTCACATGCCTGAATTGACCAATCACAAACATTTGAAGAAATATCTCCTTGGAGATAACTACTACTGAGTATATACCTCCCGTGGGAGTCAGTATTGGGTGATAAATGATGATATCTCACCACCAGTGCTGAAGTACAGCGTTGTTGAAGGAAGACTATTCCCGTCTTGGTTCACGGACACAACATAAACCAAATAGTTGGACCTTGCTCGTAGTGGTCCCAGTTTGTAAGTCATGGCGTTTGTGTGAATCTGAAAACAAAGCAACGCAAAATTGTCATCAATAACAGATGGAACTACTTGCTTTTCTCAGGTTTTCTAAATACAACCAGGAAGTATCTCTCGCCAATTAATAGGTAATAAATATCACATGTCTCGAAACAATCTAATACTGTAAAACTTAATATTTGCACAGACTTAACTCTTATGTGCCTTGCATGAAAGTATGATAATTGAGAAAAATGAAGCCTTTAGTTTGTGGAGAATTCAACCACACTCTGAGAGACATAGAGATGCAATTAATACCTGGAAATAATTATGGTGCCATATATATGTCAACCATCTGTGATAGTACCTATGTCTTTCCCTGCTGAATAAAATCAAAGTGTTTTATTTCTGCATGTGATCGGGCAACTTCAGCAGGGAGAGTTAAGTTGGCTGTTTATGACTCCAAAATGTTTTCAAATATATACTTTATTTTTCCTTTTTTAGTTTAATTTCAAAATCTTTATTTTTGTTCAAATTTGTAAATTAATTCCAGTGAAATGTTTTTATTTCTGCGTAATATTGGCATTCACGTAAACAATGTGATTTACAGTAAATATACTATAATACTATAGAAATGCAACATGTGCTAAAAAAAACAATCCTAAAGGATTCATTGTTGGTACCTGAGTATCGGGACCGGAACTGTTTGTCAGTCTGTAGTAGATGATGAATCCGGTGACGGTCGGACCTTCCACTGGTTTACTCCATTGGAGTCGCAGCATGTTGCCCGAGACGAGATCCGAGTCCAGATGTAGCGGCTTCAACGGTGGGAGACCTGGTAACAGTCAATAGGAACAGAAACGTCAGTGCGGGTTTGAAGTCCTGGGCCGGTATTCATAAAGGTATTTAAAGTCAATTTTTGCTATATATTTGTTAATCAAAAACTGACTTACGCCCCTTTATGAACACCAATTTATCACATCAACTATGAGACCATAGCGATCTCATAAATGTCCAATCACCATGTATAAGATATTTCTACGAGAGCGCTTGTTTGTATTGCTTACTGGTTAAATATTGCTGAAAATGACGTTCCCCTCTGAACTACTCTTAGAATTATATATCTATAATGTTTTTTTAACCCTTTCCCTGATCATGATAATAAACACGTAAGGAACGTGTATGCCACTGTGACCTTTATGACTTAAGGCAGGTAAATGACAACTGATTGTAGCATTACCTTTGACATCAACAAACACTTTAGCTGATGGGTGGCTTTTGCCAAAGTCGTTTGAAGCTACGATGGTGATGGTGTACACTGTGCGAGACTTGACGTTGTGCAGGGTGTAGCTCAGGAAGTTTTTCGACTGGAAAAAAATGTGAAAACATAAATATATATGTTAAAACACATGTAAACATTTAAAGTCAAATATTGACTAAAACTATAACATATTCTAACAATATTCATAACATTTTATGTCTCTAAATATCTGACATAAGCTTGATAAAATGATAACAAACTATTGAAGTATACCCAGATTCCAGTTGCCATGGTGTATACCCAGTTTGTTTAGATGTGTAATTAGGTGTGTGAACTGTTGCATTATCGGTAGTTATGTGCGTGGTGGATGCACTCCGCTGTACTTACAAGTGTGTGTGGTGGATGCACTCCGCTATACTTACAAGTGTGTGTGGTGGATGCACTCCGCTGTACTTACAAGTGTGTGTGGTGGATGCACTCCGCTGTACTTACAAGTGTGTGTGGTGGATGCACTCCGCTGTACTTAC